>CANXYC010516780.1:0-15878 GCA_948193065.1 Aleurites moluccanus
TTACCAAAATTTCTTCCAAACTTCCTTAGGCTATTTGGTGGCTTAAATGGATTTGTCTTTGAATTTCAAGGTTGGATTAGTGTTTAGGATGATAAATTATTTCTATTTCCATCAAAAATGGAAAGAAAATATTAAGAAATGGAATGGGACAAGTTGGCCGAACCATAAGGAAGGAAAGAAATGGTTATGGCTGAAATTTGCTTAAGGAAGAAGAAGACAAATGGTCTTGGTGGGAAAATTTTATCCAACCAAAAAGATGTGATCCAATGGTTTAGGTTCTATGGTAATTTTGGTGAAACCTAGTCCTCCAACCATCCATTCTTCTTACTTTCATTCTATTGGCTCATCCAAAGTCAACCAAGATAGGTAACACATACATTTGGCACACCAAATCCAAAACCAAAAGCAATAATCCCATACTTTGAGCTTAGGATAGCAATTTTGCAACCTACTCATCTAACCATCCAATTTTTCATCATTTGATCCAACGGTTAGTTTTAATCAAGCCTATACTAATACCATAAGGTTTCACACACTCAATAACTCTATATTATAAAGGAAATGACCAAAATACCCTTAGTGCAACAGAAATACCGAAATCATTCAACGTGCCGATAAATATTTTTCAACCGGGATTATTTCTTTATCTAATACTCAAATAAATTAAATAAGGCCATTTTCAAGTCTTTAAATTCTTTTCTTATTTTAAATATGATATTAAATCCATAAAATTTCGACTGGCGAAAAATGACCATTTTGCCCCCAGTTCACCAAAAATTTAAAATTTTTCAATTAAGTCCTAGCAGCCTCTGGACTACTTCTGTGCCTAAAACTAATTCAAATAACATGCATAATCATCAATTTCATGCATAATTACTTATTAACAACACATTAAAATGAAAGAAAAAATCTCCTCCCGGAAGGTCTCTATAAGGGTTAGATACACTCTAGGCTGAGGTGTTACATTCTACCCCTCTACCAATAAATTCGTCTCCGAATTTATTAACAAGCTAAAGGATAGAAAAATAACCTGATTCCTAAAAAAGATGGGGATATCTAAGCCTCATATCAGCCTCACTCTCCCAGGTGCATTCCTCTATAATCCGGCTGCGCCACTAAACTTTAACCATAGGAATGCTCTTATTCCGAAGCTGTCTAATCTGATAATCAATAATCTGCACTGGAACTTCCTCATAAGACAAAGCTTCATCAATATCAACTTCCTGGAGTTGCAACACATACGACGGATCTGAGACATACTTCCTTAACATGGAGATATGAAACACCGAATGAACATGTCCCATACTCGGCGGAAGAGCTAATCTGTAAGATATATTGCCAACCTGATCCAAAATCTCAAAAGGTCTAATGTACTTTGGTGACAACTTGCCTTTCTTTCCAAACCTCATCACTTCTTTCATAGGAGAGATCTTCAGAAAAACCTGGTCACCCACTGAAAACTGCACATCTTTCCTCTTTGGATCTGCGTAGCTCTTTTGTCTACTGAAAGCCGTATTTATTCGTTGCTGAATAATAGGAACCTTCTCCATTGTCTCCCTGATCAAATCTGGTCCCTCCAACTGCTTTTCACCTTGTTCCAACCAACAGACAGGTGATCTGCACTTCCTGCCATAAAGAGCCTCATAAGGTGCCATTCCAATGGTAGAATGGTAACTATTATTATATGCGAACTCTATCAATGGAAAAAAGCGATCCCAACTGCCTTTTAAGTCCAACACACACAATCTCAACATGTCTTCCAGTGTCTGAATAGTCCTCTCAGACTGTCCATGTGTCTGAGGATGAAATGTTGTGCTGAACCTCAATGTTGTACCCAATGCTTCCTGAAATTTCTGCCAAAATCTTGAAGTGAACTGAGTACCCCTGTCAGAAATGATAACTAATGGAACCCCATGCAATCTGACTATCTTGTCCACATAGAGTTGGGCCTACTGTGCAAATGTATATGTAGTCTTTACCTCCAAGAAATGAGTTGTCTTTGTTAATCTGTCCACTATCACCTATATAGAATCATACCCTTTCTGAGTTCTAGGCAAACCTACTACAAAATCCATTGTGACCTGATCCCATTTCCACTTGGGTAACTGAGTCTCCTGAAGCAAACCTGAAGGTTTCTGATGTTCAAACTTAACCTGCTGACATGCTAAACATATAGAAATAAAATCAGCTACTTCATTCTTCATATTAGGTGGATGCAATTCTTAGTTGGTCTAGACCCAAAAATGTTTCAGAAGTTAGAAGTTTCTTGGGTTTGGCAGGATACTACATAAGGTTTGTTCAAGACTTCTCCAAGATTGCAGCTCCTTTGAGTAAGCTTACCTAGAAGTAAGTGAGATTCCTATAGACAGATGCATGTGATAGGAGTTTTCAAAAGTTAAAGACTTGTCTCACTATGGCACTTATCTCAGCTTTGCCGTCTAGTGAAGGAGGATATGAGGTGTATTATGATGCATCGAGAGTCGAGCTTGGTTATGTGCTTATGTAGCATGGTAAGGTGATAGTCTATTCTTCTAGACAGTTGAGGAAGCATGAGGTGAATTATCCAACACATGATCTTGAAATGGTTGCAGTTGTGTTTGCCCTGAAGATATAGAGACATTATATATATGGAGAAAAGTGTGAGATCTTTATAGATCACAAGAGTTTGAAATATATATTTCAGCAGAAAGATCTTAACCTTAAGCAAAGAAGGTGGGTTGAATTGCTTAAGGATTATGACTGTGAAATCTTATACCATCCAAGAAAAGCTAATATAGTGGCAGATGCATTGAGTAGGAAGTCTTTGGGAAGCTTAGCCAATATCCAAATGAGTAGAAGATCATTAGTGAGGGAAATACAGAGATTGTATGATATGAGAATCAGTTTGGATTTGTCAGATTCAGGAGTGCTTTTAGTATATTTCCAAGTCAAGCCGATTCTCATTGATCATATTAGAGAAGTTCAAGACAAAGATCCTTAGTTGGTGAAGCTAAAGAACAATGTGGGATCAAAGAAATCTCCAGGATTTGTTATGACTGATGGCATGTTGAGACATGGTAATAGGTTATGTGTTCCAACAGTTGATGGTTTGAGGGATATGATTCTTAAGGAAGCACATCATGCCAAGTATAATGTGCATCTAGTTGCAACAAAGATGTACTATGACATTAAGAATTCCTATTGGTGGAGTGGAATGAAAAAGGATGTAGCTAAGTTTGTGGCAAGATGTTTAACTTGCCAACAAGTGAAATTTGAGCATCAAAAACCTTCGGGATTACTTCAACAGTTACCTTTGCCAGAATAGAAATGGGAGAGAATAACCATGGACTTTGTTGTAGGGTTGCCAAGGACTTCAAGTGGGCATGACTCAATATGGGTAGTTGTTGATAGATTGACAAAGTCAGCTCACTTTTTGCCAGTCAAGACAACCTACACAGCTTCTCAATATGCACAAATATATATTGATGAGGTAGTGAGACTCTATGGAATACTAGTTTCCATCATATCTGATAGAGGTACCCAGTTTACTTCAAGGTTTTGGCAGAAATTATAAGAGTCTTTAGGTACTCAACTTGATTTTAGCACAACTTTTCATCTGCAGACAGATAGGTAGTCAGAGAGAACTATCTAAACTCTAGAAGATATGCTAAGGATGTGCATTCTAAATTTTGGAGGAAATTGGGATAAGCACTTGCCATTGATAGGGTTTGCCTACAACAATAGCTATCACTCGACGATTCAAATGTCTCCCTATGAAACTTTGTATGGTAAAAGGTGTAGGTCTCCTTTGTGTTGGGATGAAGTGGGAGAGAAACATATCAAAGGGTCTAAATTGATTCATTATACTGCAGAGAAGGTTCCACTCATAAGGGAAAGATTGAAGACAACCTTCAGTCGACAAAAGAGTTATGCTGATCCAAGGAGGAAAGACCTTCAGTTTGTAATTGGAGACTTAGTATTATTAAAGGTCTCACCTATAAAAGGAGTCTTAAGGTTTTTCAAGAAAGGCAAGTTATCTCCAAGGTACATCAGACCATTTGAGATCTTAGATAAGGTTGGAGAGGTTTCATATAGGTTAGCCTTGCCACCAAATTTGGACAGTGTGCATCTAGTATTCTATGTATCAATATTTTGAAAGTATGTGGCAGATTCTTCTCATGTGTTGGAAACTCAAGCAGTAGATCTTCAGCAAGACTTGACTTATGAAGAGGTTGTTGTGGCAATTGTTGATAAAATGATCAAAACGTTAGGAACAAAGAGATAAAAATGGTTAAGGTCTTATGGAAGAATCAAGTAATGGAAGAGTGCACTTGGAAAAGTGAGCAAACTATGCGAACTAAGTATCCCCATCAATTTCAAGTTTAAGGTAAGTTCTTTAAATTCAAGGACAAATTTATTTAAGGAGGGAAGAATGTAATACCTGTTAAAATTTTTTTTATGCATGTTTGTTGAAATGATTGTGAATGGATTAGTGTTTTGAGAATTTCAGAATATGTGTTTGGGAAGGATTTTGTGAGTCAGTTTTCATGATCTTAAAGGAATAATTTGGAAAAGTGTAAAACATAAAAGTTTTAGACTTATATCTTATATTTAAGTTTTCAATACCATTTTATAAAATTTTATATGTGTGAGGAGATATGCTTCCTTAACCAGAAGTTGTCTAGTTCGCTATTTCCTATAGAAAGTCTAAGTTTGTTTGTTTATTTTGAGAATGTTAGAGGCTGAGTGAGTCAAAAGTGTAAACATAAAAAATATTCTTTTATGTGTTATATAGATAGTTATAAAATTTCAAGGAGATTGAAGAATTTTAGCTCAAGAGAGAGCTAATTAAATCAGACCTGCTCGGATAGTACTTGGAGAGTAAAGTCAGGGTAAAATTTAAAAATTCACCATAAATTGTATAGATCTCCTTTTGTCTAAATTTTGGATATGTTTGACGTCTAAATGTCTATTTTAAGTGGCAAAAAGAATCGAGGAGTTTGGATTTCTGGAGCTCACTTGCCAGCTGGTTTAGTGCGAGTTAATGAGGAAGATTTTCTAGCTCGACATAAATAAGTAGTGCGAGATACTCCTCAATTTCGAGATGGATAGAGATTAGTTGAGCTAGAGAGATAAACATGAAAGTTGTATCCCTATGTGTCTAGTTTAACTGATAAAAAGAATCGAGACATTTGGATTTCTCTAGCTCGCTCGAGAGCTATTTTAGTGGTTGGCGAAGTGGTTGGTGGGAGGTGGCTGGCAAGTGGTTGGCGAGGTGGCTAGCGAAGTGGCTGGTGAAGTGGCTAGCAAGGTGGCTGGCAAGGTGACTGGCGAGGCAGGAGTCTAGCTCTCCAAAATGGAAAACACAGTGAAGTAGGTCCAACTTTGAAAATTTACTATAAATCAAATTGGATACCTTTTTGGCTGAATTTTGAATTTGTGGTAGCCTCAGATGTCTAGTTTAAGTGGCAATAAAAAGCGAGACAATTAGAGTTCTCTAACTCAAAATTGAGATAGATAAGTGAGAGCTACCGAGGAAGGATTTAAGTAAGGCAGTAGCCTATTTAAAAGAGAAGCAGTAGCCATTTTTTTGCATTCAGGATAACTTCTTCTCTTTTCTTTCTTTCTTCTTCATTTCTTCTCCTATCTCTCTCCAATCTGTTCCATTTGCTTTCTAATGCATTAATACTCAGAATTAATGCATTAAATCATTAAATTAATACATTCAAAGGCTTCAATCATCATTTTCAAGTCAAAATCTTTCAAGAAATCATTTTTGGAGAAATAAGGTAATTTTCTCCAAACTTTATTTTCTTTTTAGATTAAGATTTTTGGTAGATAGAATAGTTATTTATGAGTTATATACTATTATGAGCATTTAAGGCTATTAATTATGGTTAATATGGAAGATATAAGAATTTATGAATTTTTTATGAATAGTGATGTGAATAATAATTATGTTGTTAATTTTCAAATTTTATTTAAGAGATAAATTAAATTGATATTAGGAAACAATAATAAAGACTCTAAGATAGTTAAAATTATAATGAACCATATTATGTATTATTCATTGAGAAAACCCTAATTTATAGAATTTGGGGATTTTGATTAGGCTTGAACAATTCAAGGAATTGATGAGGATTTTCATTTAATCAAGTGTTGAGCTTAATTATGGAAAGTTTTGTTAAGAGGTAAATTATGAATTACATAAATATATACTTTCTCCTTATGAGATGAATTGATAAATATTCATATATTTTTTTTATGATATGAAATTCTTATTTGATAACTTTCTTAATGTAATCACTTAATATATAAGAATGACTTGGTTATTTTTTTCTTGGACCATGATCATGAACAAGCCTTTGATAAAAATGTTAAATGGTCTCTTGACCAATTCGAATTTTTGAGAATACCTTATTATAATGATCCTTTGATATACATATGTATAGAATATTTTTCCCAATGAGAGTAAATTCATTGGTCCATGTGCATAATTGGAGCCCAACTGATAGAGTTTTTATCATTGTTCCACCTACAGGGGGCCACAAGCTCAAGACATATGCCCGCGCAAGCATATGTGTTATGTTAAGGTAGCAAGGCTACTGATACGTTATGATATGATATTAGTTCTATCTTATATGTGATTTGATAATGTCACCCTTCATAGGCATTCTTATGTTCTAAATGAGAACCATGATTTAATTTATGATATGATTTGATAGTGCTATTTGTTGTAAGCACTCTTATTCTTTTTCAAGTATAAGCTTAAGATTTTTCCATGTCCAAGTATATGTATATGTATATATTAATGATTTGATACTCAGATTCTTGGTTAATCTAAAGCGTTAATGTTGTTCATATCTTATTGAGTTGAAGGCTCACCCATTTTCTGTGGTTTCAGGTGCTAGTGTAGCTCGAGAGAGAGCTAATCCAGAGGATAGAGCTTCTTGACTTCTTCTTCACATGAAACTTGGATATAATTATTTTGGATATTATTTTTGTTATGTATATGTATAATCATGTCTATTGAAAAGTATTCTCTTAGAGCTCCATAGATAGATATGGAATGGTTTAGATTTTGTTGCCATGGATGACATTTGTAGACTCTCATTTGTTCCATATTGATGTTAGAACTATCTTTTGATCGGTAGAGAATAAGTGGAGATGTCATGATATATAATGATGATTTATGAGATATGATGTTTTGCATTGGGTTATTGTATGTTTATATTTGAGACATGTTTAGTTAAGGATTTTACGGGTTTATGATGGCTTTATGTTTATCCTTGTCCTAAAACCATCGCACCAGTAGTGTTGGGGTGTGACAGACAATCATTTAGCCACAGATTTAAAATTTGAAAAACAAAAGCAAATAGGAAATAACAAGCTAATGTTAAAGCAAGATCATGTAGATGGCACATGCAAGCAAACTCGACTAAACAACACAACAACAAGCATTATTTTGAGTCTCACTCTTAACAAACTGTTTATTTTAAGGAGTGGACAGAACATCATATATTGTTGGTACATAAAAATCAGCAAAGCTTAGTGCAGAAACATCGATGGCATCTGCCACAGGAGAAACCTTCATTCCTACACACAATAGCGCAGTTGTGGTTGCTCATGCATGATCCTTTAAAACCATGGCTCTTTGACTCACAAACCCTTGCTTCTGTAGGTAGCACCTTCTCTGCTGCATGCAATACATACCAATAAAAGTAAACACACATTACATTAACAATTTATCCATCTCATTTTTTTTATGAAATGGAAAATAAAAAGCAAATGGGGAAGGGGCTGCCTTTGGTTTAAGTTTCTCATCCATCCATTGTTATGATGGAGATAAATTATAAAATGCTTTAACTGCATTAAAATATAAAAATAATATTTATTGAAGAATTAAGAATATAAAAATAATTCTAAATTTCATCACAAATATATTTGTTCAATTTTATTTCTTTACAAACAATAATATTGTTTATATTAAAAAATATATTCTTTATTTTATCTAGGCTTTTTTCCATCTCAGGAAAATTATTTGTCAAACTGCCCCATCATGGACTAACGTTTATTTTTTTAATAAATTTGACTGTGATTAAGAGTCGAATTTAAGAAATTGTAGACTATTCTACAGCTAATGAATCAAAAACTTATTAATTATATTTGTAATTATTGAACGTGCTTAACATATAAGCACTCTATCTCACATTCATAAAATTAAGATAAACTTCACATGAATCTTACCACTTTTGTGTACATTAGCATTCCAATAATTTTCTCTCTTTTGTGAACTAAAAGAGAAATCAATAAACAAAGAAAGAATTAGAAAAGGATAATATCTTACGAGAAGCCAAGACAATGAGGAGCAACAAGAAAAGTACAAAGGATTTCTTCATCATGTTTTTTTAAAGGACCAAAGGATTTCAGTATTTGATAAGTATGAATATGCTGATATGTAATCTTTTCATGTAATATATAACACGAGATGGCAATGCGTAAAGTGTTAGATAATGACCTGATTTTATGCTAACCAACATTAATACTTGTGTACAAATAATAATTAAATAGCTAATTAATTATGTTTGTTCATACAGTTATTAATTAAATAGCTAATTAATTATGTTTGTTCATACAGTTATACAACGAATGTATCCGATTAAATTATAAGATGGGTAAAATATTATTTAGTCTTTAAAATTTAGCAAAATTAACATTTGGATGTATGTATTTTTAGAAAGTAGCTATTGGATCCCTCACGTTTGATTTCGTTATAATAATTAGTCATTCTGTTGGTTTTTTCAAATTTTCTATTAAAAAATTAAAGTTTTAATAAAAAATAAATTAAAATAAATTATTTTTCCAAAATACGATCATCTTCAATCTTTATATTTTTTTCTTCATTTTCTTCTCATTTTTCTTTGTAAAAAACTCATATTCATATATTTTCTTGTTTTGTCTTTATACTGTGATTTTTTTCTTCTTTCGTACTTAATTAATAACTTAATTAATTGTATAAATTTTAGGTTTGTTGAAATTAAAAGAAGTAAAATTTGTGTGTGGGTGTTGTGATTAATGAAATTATGTGAAGAAATAAAGGTTTGATTATGAAGAAAAATGAAAAAAAAACTTGAGGTAGGTTTTAATGGAATGGGATGAAAAAGAAAATTTGATGAAAAATTAGAAATATTTTCATCTTTCTAATAATATTTAACGGCCAAATAGACGGAATAACCAATTATTATGACGGAATTAAACATTAAGACACCAATAGCTACTATCTAAAAATACTGAAATCTAAGTATTAATTTCGATAAACCTTATGAACTAAATAGTATTTTACCATATATAAATTGATTATTTTCCTACCCATTAGATTTTATATCTAGAATTACAAAATTAAGTTATCAGAAAATTATTATAAAGGAAAAATCTCAATAGAAAAAATAACTCTATAACTAAGACTTGCAATATGTCAATTGCAAAATTCATTATCTAAGTGTTACATGATTTATTATGAGAAATACACATATATATATATATATATATATATATATATATATATATATATATATATATCAAGATCTTATTTTTAATATTTTCGTCTATTTTTAAGTTGAAATGACTTTATTATCTATCGTAATTTTCTACATTAAAACTCACTCAATTAGATTTAATTTTTTACTTAAATATTTGTCATATTAATATTTCGAAAAGATATTTATTATTTATTATTTTTATATTCTTTTATTGAATATTTTTATTTCTTCAAATCAAAATAAAAAGAATATTTTTTTTTAGTTTTAGAATTGAAATAATTTAATATAAAAAAGAATAATCTAAAAGAATATTTTTATTTTCTTAGTTGTAGAATTGAAATAATTTAACATCAAAAAGAATATATTTTTTAAAATTGAAATAATTTATTATAAAAAAAAATTATTTTTTACCTTTTCCCAACAATATTTTAATAAACAAAAATTATTAAACTATTTCAGTTCTAAAACTAAAAAAAAAAAAAAAAATATTCTTTTTGATTTTGATGTGATGAAATAAAAATTAAAATAATTTATTGGAAAATAAAAAATAAAATTAAAAGAAAATAATAATTATCTTTTCAAAATATTAAAACCACAGATATTTAGGGTAGTGCTATTTTCACAATAAAAAAGGCTATGCAACAGATATGCTATTCTTTTTCTTTATTTTCATAATTAATTGTTGAATCTTTTTTTTTTTTTTCTCTTTGTTCCTTATTAGTTGTGGGATTCTTTTATTTTTTCACTTTCTTTTTTCATTTTTCTATAAAAATCCATTTTATATTTTACCATATCTCTCGTCACTTTTCTAATTAAAAGTCATCATATGTTATTTGATTTTTTTACTATTTTTCTTGTGCTTTAATTTTATATCCTCAAATTTTATAAAATAAATAAAAAGAAAAAAAACTCTCCATAAAAGTACAATTAAGAAACTAAAAAGTAATAAGGTTTTTTTTTTTTCACAATTTTACCATCAAATATACAATTTTAAGGAAAATTGCAATTATGAATTACTATCGAATTAAAAAATAAATCTTAATCATATATTTTTAATTTTATTAGTGGTCCCTTTCTATTAACCTTTTGCTTTAGTTTTAATTAAAAATAAAATTTATCATTTATATGATGATTATTAATTTATAAATTTGGTCTATGTTCAACTAATTTTTAGATGCCAATTTTTTTTTTTTTTTACATGATGAATATTAATCTCTAAATTTGCTCTAATTTTATTATTTTTATTATTAACTTTTTTTATCTACATATCAAATTTTTTAATATTTTTGGTTATCTTTGCATCTTATTCTTATAGATATTTTTGGTGAATTCATCTTCTTGTTTTTTTTTTTTTTAATCTTTTTCTTTTTTGTTTATCTTAATTAATTTTTAATATTTAAAAATTATTATTATTATTATTTTAATTTCTCCTGAATTCTCACACAATTTAGGCTATTACAATAGTTATATGTATATAGATATATGGTAGAAAATAAATAACCTATCTGCATCTAAATAATTGAAACTTTATTTCACACATCATGAAACTAATTATATATAAATAAAATAAAAATTCATAAAATGATCTAAAATTTGGTCATATGATCTTAGAGATTAATAATGATCATGTAAATGATTCTCAGTGAGATACATATATATTACCTTACTTGTGAGACTCGGTAAGCTCATAGGGAAGGTCAATTGTATAATAAATAATCAATAGAATCAGAAGCAAATAAAATAGAATTCATCATAGCCATTGAAGTGAATAATGAATAGGTATGTCAAAAATATTATGATGTCACATCCTCCACTTCAGGAGATATGACAACCTTATATAAGGCCACCTAAACTCTTAGAATCCCAATTAACAATTTTTTTTTTTTTTTTTTTTTTTTTACATTTTGGCATAATTTCTTATGTTTTTTCAATAATTACCTAGGACCAATGTCCTTCTCTTCATTAAATTCCAACAACACAACTTGCAAAAGAAATAAACTTCTAATATTTCAATCCTTATACCCCCATCTTCAAATGAAAATTTCATTCTTAATACTTCATTAATTTCTAAATCAACATTCATCATTTTCATCATAGGTATTTCATAAATTATTTCATTATATATGTGTTCATATACTTATGTCATTATTTATCATCATTTATATAGCATTTAATATTTACATATATCAAAATATTAGTTAACCAATTTACAAATCATGGAGCATCTACAAAATAAAATATCAAATATTAGAGACAATACATATATATGTGTGGTTTGCAGCTGAAAAAGATAAAACTAGAATCGTACCTATCTACCAATCCTCCGAAAAATAATAAACTAAAAGAATGAGATACAATATCAGTGAATAGTATATATGTCACTTCACTTATAAGCAACAATAAAGAGTAATAAATTAATATAGTCATTGAAAATGTATACTAATTTGAATATGCATAAGATATATAATCAAGAATCTCGGTTAGGATTACAATACAATATTTAAGGTAAGGTATTCAACATAAAAAAAAAAAAAAAAGTGTCAATAAGTGGTTCACTTTAATGATAGATTTATAATCTATGCATAAAAGCAGAGGCTACAACTGGTAGCATGCTTATCACTCATACAACTGATCAGACTGTATGGCTGAGAATACACCTCCCAACTAGAGTCCACTATAAAAATATCATTATGCATAATGTCTAATGAAATTGTTATCCTACTCCATCAGGTGGGTAGGCCTATCATTTATAGTATCAAATTGGGTTTCAATTTAGGGTTTACAATTACAATGGATCAAAGATTTAATATCAATTTCAATATGTTCAATGAATAAATTAAAAGGTTTAATAAATAATTTGAAGCAATAGTAAAACAATGAATGTTATATAATGATTTGGCTATTAAAAGTATCAAGTTAGGAAACATTAACAATTTCAATTGGATTCAATTTCAAACGAAATAACATATACATTACTCACATTTCTAACTCTAGCTCCAAGGTCCCCAACACTTCACTTTTCACACTAACAATAGGAATAATCTCTTACTTTTTCTTCATTTTCTTTATCCTTTGTAGCTATAAACCAATTAAAATATTTTAAACTCAATTTTTCTTAATTTTATGCGATAGGAATCAAATTGTAACTATCCCTCTCAAAATCTAAAACTTGATTTCCGACAGCCTATGTTTCTTTATTAATATCTTTAATTATACTTATCCAATTCTTTCAATTTTTTCTTCCAATTAAACTAGACATATAAGGGTTTGACATTTTAAAATTTTGGATTTTTCTAAAAACTACACGAATTATGATAAATTTCCTAAATCTTCCTTATATCCTGAAATTTGTCCTATAAATTCTACCCGAGTAACCTTTTCTATTTTATTAATAACTCAATATGTAGATATCCAAATATTATTCTATTTTTATTGAAATTTATCTAAGAAGTATGGAAACATTTTTTATGTTTTGAGTTTTCTCTTATTTTAAACTTAAGTTCCTCAAAAATATAAAATATAGTAGGATTTCTTATTCTAAACCCTAACCCGAACTAGTAACACTCAGTATCCCATATCTCTTTATACAATATAAATTTTACAAAACTTTGTTAACGGAATATTTTCTATATTTATATATCTACATCTTTTATGTTTTGTAGATTCTCAAAATCTAACTCTATTATTCCAAAAACTAGCCTCCAACTTTCTGTCAAGATACAAAAATTTCAAAATTCCAAAGATTTACTTTTAACTTCTCTTTCTTTTACTATATAAACCTCTAATCTATCACTAAAAATTTTAAAATTAAATTATAAAGCTAGATAAGAGTATTTTCTCTTGACGACTTCAAATAATTTTCATTAGCTTTTAGTAAGACTCCAACAAAATTGATGAAGCAGAGAAGGTTAGTTGATAGAAAACTTGTGAATTGAGGTGATGGAAGAATAATTTATGGAAGAGACGAACAAATTTTTTTTAAAGAAAACCCTCTCAAATTTCAGCCAAGCTATAGAGAAGATGGAGATGAAGAATTTAATTTTCTTTATATTTATTTATATAAATTTATAACCAATTAGAATTTTAGGAAACGAAAATTTAAAGAAAAAGAAATGGAAGTGAATGAAGCCTAAATGTTGGTAAAGATAAATTAAAGAAAAAAAAACTCCCAATTGTCTTGTGGAGTGATCGGCCACCTAGCCCCATTTCATAATTATTTTTATTTTTTATTTTTTAATTAATAATCAAATTAACTTTTTGATTTATCTCTCAAAATTTACCAAATTATCATTTTTCACTTCTTATTCTTCTATTCATTACATAAGCATTTAAATTTTACTAATTCCACTCAATTCTATTTTTAATTATCAATTATTCATAAAATTTTAGGGGTGTGAAGAAAATATGACTGCTTTGAAATTTACTAAAAATCAAACACTGGAGGGTGTCCAATCTTAGGTTTTCTAGATTTTTCTTTTTAAGTCTTTTAATTGATTTAATTAAGTAGCACTATTTTTAACTTCTTTTAATCTCCTAATTATTTTTTTTACAACGTTAGAACATCTAATTAAGGTGTCCCATATTCATTTCTAAGTAATGTACTTTCTATATTTTATAAAAATTCAACTACTGATACTCATTTCTTAAAACTATCTTTAATCGTTTTAAAATTTAATTAAGGCATTCTACCTCCTTAAAATAATTTTGTCCTCGAATTTAAAATTTTACTAACATTAAATAATAAACAATTGAGGATATTTCTATCACATATCAAATTCACTTTCCCAAGTGCATTCTTCACTTCCCTAGTTCTTCCATTGCACTTTCACCATTGGAATCTCTTTATTCCTTAATCGTCTCACTTGTCGATCAACAATCTTGTATGGAAATTCTTCATACGACAAATTCTCATCTACTTCAATACTCTGAGCTAGAAGTACATAGGAAGGATTTGACAAATATTTCCTCAACACGGATACATGAAAAATAGGACGCATGTGGCTTAAGCTTGGAGGAAGATCTAAGCAATAAGACATATTCCTAACTCTATCCAGTATCTCGAATGGCCCTAGATATCTTGATAACAATTTCCTTTTCTTTCCAAGCCTCATCACTCCTTTCATTGGAGAAAATTTCATATATACATGGTCACCAATAGTAAATTTTACATCATTTCTGTTCGGATCTGCTAAACTTTTTTGCCGGCTAAAAGCTGTCTTCATTCATTCTCTGATCAGTGACACCTTTTCCATAGTATCTTGAATCAAATATGGACCCTCCAAATGCTTATCTCCAGGTTCCACCCAATAAATAGGTAATATACATTTGCATTCATATAAGGATTCATAAGATGCCATACCAATAGAGGAGTGATAACTGTTATTGTAAGCAAACTCCACTAATGGTAGGTAACTGTCCCAATTTCCACCAAAATCCAACACACATAGTCGTAGCATATCCTCTAAAGTTTGAATAGTCCTCTCAGACTGACCATTTGTATGTGGATGAAAGGCAGTACTGAAGTTCAAATGAGTACCCAATGCTTCTTGAAACTTCTGCCAAAATTGGGATGTAAACTATATACCTCTATAAGAAATGATGGATATCATGCAACTGCACAATCTTATCAATATACAACTGAGCATACTGTGTTGCTGTATAGGTAGACTTCACTTCTAGAAAATGGGATGATTTTGTGAGTCTATCAACAATTACCCAAATAGAATCATAGCCCTTAGATGTCCGAGGAAAACCCACTATGAAATCCATAGTCACTTGCTCCCATTTCCATTTTGGCAGTTTAATCTCCTATAATAACCCTGACAACTTTTAATATTTGAACTTGACTTGTTGGCAGGATAAACATTTGGGTACATATTCTGCTATCTGTTTTTTCATTCCAGGCCACCAGTATAAATCTTTTACATCTCTATACATCTTAGTGGTTCCAGAATGAATATTGTAATGTGCAAGATGAAATTCATCTAAAATCCTCTCCCCGATCCCATTCACATAAGGATCACAAAGCCTATCATTCAACTTTAGCACCCCATTATATACCCAAAACTCAGAAGTTTTCCCTGCTTAAACATCTTCTTTCAACTTAATTAATTGCGAATTTGCATTATGTGAGACTTTAATCTCATCAATCAACATAGGCCTCACTTGAATCTGGGCAATCAACGCCGAGGAATCAGATATTTGTAGTTGTATACCCATATTTGTAATAACCTAAGTGGAATCCTAACCCTAGGACCTTGAACCCTAGTTGGAAACCTAAACCCTAGTGTCTTAAACCTAGAGGGAGTTAGGGGTGTTGCATGAGTTGGTTCCCTTATGTGTTTCATGAATTAATTCATG
>CANXYC010516863.1:0-15619 GCA_948193065.1 Aleurites moluccanus
TGGACTAATAGTGATAATAAATAAGTGTTTAGGCATAAAAGAATGAGAAAAGTGTAAAAAGTGCAAAGTGAGCTTAATAGGGCATATAGTGTATGCCTTAGTGTATTTGATGTGTTTTTGTATAAATAATGTGTTTTGTAATGATTTTATACCTTACCGGAGTGTTATGTGTGAAAATAGGTGAACCATCAAAAACTCCTGATCGGAGTGCTGAACGGCGAGCCAAGTAGGGCTCGAGTACAGTTTGGGGGTTTACAAGACTTTTTGCATATCATGTGAGTTCTTATGTATAATTATGCATGATTTGCATCATATATGCCATATTATTTCATTTGAGCCTTAAAAATGAAGTTTGTTATCCAAAATTGCCTAAAGTGCAAACTGGCCCGTAAATAAGCCCGCCAAAACGACCTAAACTGACCTAAACTTTGACGGGCCATAAAATGAAAACCAGAAAGCCAATTGGGCCACCACTTGGCCCAATCATCTAGTCTCGACCTAAGCTTCGAAACGGTACCTCATGGGCCATCTAATTCTTTTGGTATCATAGTTAACAAGAAAGTACCAAAAAATCCCAAAACAGACCTGTAACCCGGGCCAATTTTTGACATTTTCCCAAATTGTTCCATTCTTCTTTATATATGTATATATGATCATTCTACATCTATATAAGATATATTTAAGCTATATTTGTGCTATTTTCATTGTATATAGAGGCACTCTCATATGATATCATAACAGAGCAATCTCGATGGTATAGCGGGTGAAACCATCGACCGTGTGCACACTGGTTATACAGGCCTTAGCTAGAGGGGGATGACGTACTCTAGCCGTAAGAGTCGATCACTCTTACGCATGGGTGGGTTGAGCTCTAATAGTGTGGAAGAGTGTTGTATCAAAAAAGTTATAATTGTGCCAAATCAGTACAATTGTACTTTTCACAGGCCCTATACCTGTTATATCATATGTGTATTGGCTCATTCATTGAATATTTTTTATTTCTTCATTTAATATTACTTATGAATATTTACATGAGTATTATATGGATATGAATTTAGATACTTATATGATTAAGTATCTGGATGTTTACAGAGATTCTTATAAATATATTGATTCAGATGTTATATGAATACATATACGGGTATTTGTATTGTTAATTACTTATTATATTATATAGATTCTTTCATGGATATCTATATTGATACGTATACATATACTTGCTTTATTATTTATTCATTATCTTATATTGATTCTATAAGCCACATATGATTAACCATTGTTCCATGATCATTTACTGCATTTTTATACATTTGGATTCACTGAGTATTTTTATACTCAACCCCTCTAGTGGTTATTATTTTCAGGTCTACAGTAAGGCACGCATTCCATTGGCATTCCCTACTCCTACCTTGGAATAGTACTAGCTGATCATGTAAAACTCAAGTTCCAAAAGTATATGTAAATAATTGTACAGTATAGAGGTCCCATGGTACTGTAAATTAAAGAGTAGCATACATATAAGTTTGTGCTTGCATCTTTATAGTTTCATATAAGAATTATATTATGGATATTTATGATATGATATATATATGTGGAATTTGCTTGATATGCAAATGTGGTTATATTGAGTTGATATTGGAGATCCAGATGGATCATTGAATTGAGAATAGAGGTTGAAGTATATAGTAGAAGTGTTTATATGCATGTTTTTCAGCTGGGCATACTCCTTATACAAAGGAGATGTTGCCTAAAGTTTTATAAAATTATCAAGCTATATTGAGCTTGTTATTGCATTGCATGCCATATAATATAGTCATTTGGGTTCTTCGTGGTACTGGTAGCTTAAGCATCACCCGTATCCTAGGACCATCGCGGCTCCTAAGTTAAATCGTGACAGTTATTTAATTAAAGAAAAAAACAACTTCTCATTCTGGAGAAATTATCTGCACATAAAAAGAAAAAAAAAAAAAAAGATAACACATAAAATACGCTCCCTCAATAATCTCTCTACAAACCAAAAAGAAAAAAAAAACTTAAAAAGAATTTTTATTGAATAATTCTTAACTGATCAATAATCCTATTTAAAAACAATCTACTTTCACAAAAGAAAAACTCATAAATTTTTTTATTTTCTCTATCTTTCAATTCCTAATTTTGATATAAAGTTTTTCACATTATCTATTGATATTAATTTTTTCTTATTGGGAGACATTAATGTTAACTTTTAATATTCAGTAATAAAAATTCCCTAAAACCTAAAAGCTATACAAGTTAATAGTAAAACTTTTAATTTTATTAGTTTTATCTTTATATATATATATATACTTTTTCAATCGTCTAAAACTTTTAATTTGTAAATTTTCTCAAAACATATAATTTAATTAGTGGTAATTATGTCCAAATAAAAATTAATTAAAATTAAAATTGAAAATAATATTATATTTATAGATAAAATAAAATAATTATATTAATATTTAAATCTCTTTCTACTGTTAGGGTTTTAGGTCAAGCAATATGCGATTGCTTGAAGCATTACACCCTAGATATCTAATTTGAAATATCTAGCATACTGCCCCTAGCTAGCATATATATAGGGCTATACTAGGGTTAAACAAGTTAATAGCCTCTTGTCCATTAGGCCCACTACAAAGGTCCATTATCTATTAGGACTTATATTAGAACATATATTAGGGTTATTTAATATACCCAACATATTAATCCATTAATGTAAAATTACTGTGATAAGAATTATGAAAGAATAAAATTATTATAATTTAATTTATAGTTTATTTAGCCATTAATGAAAAAGAAGAAGAAAAGAACTAGTAATGGAATGGTTTTTTTTAAGAATATACAATAAGGTATAAATGGTTTTTAGATTTAACATGATTTAACAAAAGAGGAACACACCACGTGGCTTGATTCCCAACAGCCTGTTTAAACTTGAAATGGATTCTCTCTTTAAAATAAAATAAATAAATAAAAGCAGGCACATAATGAGAAATTTCAAGTTGTAATTGAACAGTGATATAACATGCTTTGCACTTAAAATTTTAATTAAAATTCCCCATCATCTTCAATAATGTTAATAATAATAATATAATAGGGGATATTAATTTAATCTATATCTTTATGAATATTGGGCTTTATATCACTTCTGGTGACAGATCAACTTGGCTACTATATATTTGAACTTGGACATTTTAATCAATCATTCACATTTTCCTCTATCATATTTTGGCACAAGGAATGCCAGTTAATTACTTAATTTGCATTTAAACAATCCATACAATTCTTAGTATTTTCTTTTTCCCACTATGGAATCTTGAAGATTTTAAGTTGGAAATGGAATGGCAAATTAGGAGTTCATATAGTTTCATTCTAATCATTAAAAGAAAAAAAAAAAAACCCTAATTGCTTTCCCTCTTATTTTTTTTTTTTAATTTTAATTGTTTGAGTCATCACCCACCTTCATTTGATTGGTAGTAATTATGTATTCAATAAACACATATCTATATATATTTATTAATTAATCTATATCCTTATAGACATAAATAAAACATGTACTCGTAATAATATTATACCTATTATAATGATCATAAATAATTAACATTATTATAATAATCATAAATAATTAACATTGTTATGATTCATAGACCTGCACATGTAAACTTATAAATTAGCAAGTTTTGAAACTTATTTATATAAAACTAATTAATTTATATTAAATTTAATATCTATTCACTTATAAATTTTTTTATATATTTATAATAATTCGATATTAGATCTTTAACTCTAACAAACACAAATTATTAAGTTTTATGAAAACTTTTTTAATAATACAAATGAGTGTTTTTATCTTTAAGAAATACATACTTTAATTCTAATGTCTTAATAAATAAGTATTATTTTTTCGCTTTCACTACTTCATCCAATATTTTAAATATATAAATAGTGATCAATTATTCAAAAAAATTAAACCCTACGACAATAGATTAATTCTAACAATCTTTTCAAATCAATCAATTATAAATAATCATAAGCAAATTAAAATATTACATCTACAGCCCTAAATAAAAACTTAGCTATTAATGGTAAAAAGAAGAACAATTGAAACAACAAGCAAATTAAAAGTAAATATAATATCTAACTTTATTGAATCGAAAAATAAAGAATTTAAAAAAAACCTAATCGATAGAATTGGATGGATGTGAAAATCGTCAATCTTTAGTTCTTTTTCCCCAGGTTTTCAAAGAAACTAACAAACTAAAGGTAAAAACTATTTACAAGTAATTGAATGATTTATTCTTGATAAATGCTAGCTCCCTTTATATAGAGATTTATAATTTTATATGGCCAATGTACCTTTAGTGTGCAACAAATCACGTTTTAAAGCCTTCCTTTTGTCATTGACTTCGACCCGCATAGGTTTTGAACTTCCATTTAGTTTCAAATTGCATAAAAATCTTCCCATAAACCTAAGAAAACATAAAAATAAACAATCAATATAAAAGGTAAATAAAAAAAAATTAAATAAAAACAAATAATTTAATGGATTAATCTTATAAATAGCTCTTTATATATTTTTTTTTTCATATTTTAAACTCATCATCTTCTAAATTAGATGACACTTTTACTAAAATTTTATGATGATAGTTTTATCCCTAAAATTTTAAAATTTAATTGTACCTTTAACCATGAAATACTATATTATAAAATACTTTAATATGATCATGTTATATTTTTCTTTTTGGTTAATTGTGTATGAACTAATATTACAGATTTTGAAACAATAAGAATCAAAGATTAAAAATGCATTTTAATACAAAATTTTAGTTATTTTTTTTATTCAATATGAGTTGTGACGTTACCACATTCCTTAACACATCTCAAATAAATTTCTTCTATTTTGGATGATTGAAAGAATTCAAATTTTGTTAGTCAGCATATTCAAATGTTAATTTATTAATTAATGACATTTAATTACTTTTGATAAATAATGCAATTGAATAATTATGTAGTTAATAATTTATGGTCGCCCTTCTTTTCCATTCCATTATGTAGGGGGATGGTTTGGACTCTTCTAAATTTCTGGATAAATTCTCTAAGAAATTAAGATGACATAAGGCCAAAATGAATCCAAAGTACTTGCTCAAATTAAAATGGAATTCAAGTTTAATTCAGTTAAGTGTCTTAATATAGATACCAATTAAGTTTTCATTTTTATTTTTTTTTTAATTTTGGTAAATTATAGATACTAAGTTCTAAAACTATACTAATAATTGGAGATTTGGAGTTGACTGATTTGGTATATATATATTTGGTTGGATAGTTGCAGCCAAACTATATGGGCGATTGATAAACTATAGTTAGAAGGAGAAATAGTTGTAGCCAGAAATTAAATTTGGTATATCTTCCCTCAAATATATATTATATGTAAGGTATATCAAAGTCAACTCTACTCCTATTTTGTATATCACATTAATGTCTCTTTTTAAGTTAAGTTTTATTTCGTTTGACCCCCTATTATTGATAAATTATTATTAGACCCTAAATTTTGATATCACTTTCAAAAACGATATGGGAGCAATTAAGTTTCAATTCCGTTTATGTTTTTTTTAATATATATATATATATATTATTTTTTAAATTTATACGTTGTGTTAATACCATAAAAAATATAAGGTTAATTTTCACTCGTGTTTCATGATTAATGCTGGCCTAAAAGAATTTTATATGGTGCAAATTCGAATATAAAATTTTTTATTAATTTTTTTATAAATTTAATTTTAATTAGTATTCGAATTCGATAATTTTTAATTTTATGTACAATTTCAGTGTTACTTGCTTAAATATTTATTGGTATTTATGGTGATACTATACACTAAAACAAAGATATTTTGCATGCAAAATTTATTTTACACTTGCAAAAGAATTTGAAAATATTCTTAATTAGTATGATGAAAAACATTGTTGGCACCATCATGTTGCAATCTAAGATCATACCTAAACATTATGAGTATTTTTTTTTTTTCATGTTCATCAAAAGGGTTTAAGACTTTAGAGAGAAGAAACATTTTTGCTGATGTATTAATTTTTCTAAAATTGCAAAGTGACCATCCATGCAATGTTTTTCCCTTCATAGTTTCTTCTTCTTTATGATAACCAATAAATGAAATAGTACAATGCACATGGAAGACTTTAATTGAACAGTCCAAAAAAGTCATTATTATGTATTTTGTCATATTCCCTGTCTGCCTGATTTTATAGCTCCCGCTCCCACTTGCTTTTGGCTTCTGTAGTGATGGTCTGGCTTTATTGCACAATACATACATTTAGGTATAAAAAATTTGTGCTTCTATGTCTTTTCTTTCAACTCCTGTTATTGTTGCTTGAATTAAATGCATGTTCTTGTGAACGTAGTAACATATATCATCTTGAATTTTCACTAGATTATTGGGGGTGGGTGGTTAAAGTTGAATGTATTTATGTAATTTGATTTATCCATTTTACTTAAAGTCGCAAGGATGAGTCATTGTGCTAGTAATTTCGTGATTGATAGTTTACCTAGTAGTATAAGAGACCAAGTTTAACATGTAGGAAAATATCTCTTTTATATTGCATGCGTTTTTGTTGCTCTAATTGGAAATTCTATTACTATAGAAAGTTAGAAACCTACCAGCCTTGAGCTTTTACAAGGCCATGGATTAAGCATAAAGGGGTGACAAACTGATTCAGTTGGACGGGTTCAGTTTATATCATTTTGTGTAGTAGTATGTTTTGGTTATCTATCAATTTAAGAAAAAAAAAATACAGATTTCGGGTGACTTTCTAAGTTTTGGCTTGGTTGTTGATAACAAAATATATATATATATATATGATTTTTTTTTATAATTTTTTATTAATTTAGATTGAATAAAATTGGAGTCATTTTGAGTCAAAATCTAATTGATTATATGTAAATTGAATTGATTTTTACTTCAACTCTCAATTTTGTTGATTAATTAAGTTTTGCAATAAATTTCATATGAATTCACTTTCAAGTGAATTTTAATTGTTTTGAGCTGAATGAATCTGAATCAAATTTATAGATTATAATAAAAAATTACCTCTTCTATAAGTGATAATATTTTAGGATTCATTTTATGCGTTTCACATGAGCACAAAATCAGTGCACCAATAATTTAAGGATTAATTATTTATCTTATACGGTAATAGACTAATAGCATCTTATTTCCCCTGGAAAAGGATTTTTGAACTAAAAAAGTTATATATAAAAAAAGAAAAAAAAAATATATATATATATATATATATATATTGGTAATTGGGCGACTGAAGTTGCCTGTAAAATGGTGGAAAGAAATATGAATAGATTCCATCAATTACTCTAATTGTTAAATTTTTAATTTTTATATAAATAGAGAGTTTTAAATACACAAACACATATATAATTCATATTAAAATATTTGATACTATCATTATTAAAATGTTAGAACTAGTTAATTAGATAATAACCTTTTATTTTATATTAAATTTTTATATTTTTTATTCTCAATTAATATGAAATTATTTTAATACTTCTTTTCAAATGACAATTAAAAATAAACATCTAATTATTACTTCAACTAAACATTTGAAACTAATTAAAAACTCGAATAAATGCTGCACATATTGATTGAAACATCTTTCAATCTTCAATGTGCAAAATTGTGCAAAATTAGTGAAACTTCTACTTGTGAAATATTTCAGAGCATTGTCTTCACACCATAAAAAAATTTGCAGCCTTATAAGCTTTCATCAATGGGGATCCAACACAATATGACAGAGAAAAGCCACTTACTTGTATCCCCGACATTATTCAGGTGATGAACATTATACAACTTACTGCTATTATAGTGCCCAAATTATATATATGGTTCTTCATATAAATATCAAATTATTGGTCAAAATCCTTAATTCTTTGTGGGAGAAAAGAGTGTGATCTATGTTAGTGTGAGACGGAAATTTTTAAGAAATATCATGTTCCAAATAAATATAGGATGATGATTTGTATTTCAAGTGAAAATTATAAAATATTCATTTGAAATCATAATGATGATCTGTATTTCAAAGTGAAAATTATAAAATATCTATCCAAATAAAATTCATTTATAAATATATTACTTAGAATTCATTTGTAAATTTTATCAATCTTTTTCAAATTTATTTGGACCTTTACTAATTTTAAGTTTGTCCCATCAATTTTGGTAGAATTTAGTTGTAACATAATCAATTACATAAAATTAGAAATTCAAAACTCCAAATAAATTTTGACACTTTTCAAATGCACCAATTATGAATTTCTAAATTGATTCCTTAAAAAGATATGTTTTGTTATATCTATGAAGTAACATCTCCTAACTCTATCAATTCCGTGAACAAATATTATACTTCTACATCTTAAATCATAGAAGTGTTGGCCAATAACTCAAACACATAAAACTCAAAGAAAATAAATTAATTCCAAATCAACAAGTACAAAAACAGAGTATATGAATCCATAAGCAATCTAATTGACCTATATCTAAATTCTAGTTAAATAGTTTAGCTATTCATGCTGGAAACTATAAAAGAAATAACTCAATGCAAAGTAAATTGAAAAGGGTTTAGAAAAAAAAAAAAACTCTAGAAGAAACCATAAGATGGAGATCTAAGGTTGATTATGCTTCTCCTTGATTCTTAAATTGTAAATCTCTCTAATCTAGCGAAAATAAATTCAATATAGAAAAAGAACTTATCGACATTTTGATACGAAAGGAAATTTGCTCTGCCAAATACTTCTTTTTAGATTAGATAAAATATCTCATTTTTATCAGCTCTAAAATCATCAATTGAATTTCAAACTTCAAATGAAAAAATATATCTTATCAAAATTTTAATTTAATTAGATTTAAATTAATCATTATTAAAATAATTAGAATTAATTATATGAGTAATTGATTTTTATCATTTATATGCTCAATAATATTTTTATATATTTTCAATGTGAAATTTCTACAAACTTGTGCAGTCTTTCTTCAATTTAAGAAATTTGAGGCAGAGGCTAAATGAAACACACAACCTTATGCATTCTAGGATTGCTTGAACTTGTGCTCTTTTTGGGGAATAAGAAGGAATGAAACTGTGAGCTTGTGCGATTCCTCTTTCATGACCTAGTGCTTTCTGATTTGATATTTTTTCTCCATTTCTTTACTAAATCTTGCAACTCCTGCAAAAACACATTAGAAGTATAGCATGAGTTAGTTAATGAAATTTTAAGTGATTTTACTCGACTATCAAACTAAATGAACTTCAATTTAAGGGAAATCCACATAAATATTTATGAAAATAAGCACATCACATTTGGATAAATATCCATTTAAAAATGAATGTGAATTGAAAATCATAAAAAATTGAACATGTTATCAAATAGGATTGAATTAAATGAGTTGAGTCTATATATATATATATAGTATAAAACTTAAACTCATTTAATTAAAAAAATTTGAGACTCGGAATTCAATAAAATTTTATTTTTCATACAAAAATTCAATCCAGTAGAATATTTGAATTCAACTCAATTAATATAAAAGTTTAGATAAAGTTATTAATTGATCAAAAATCAATGCTTAAATGAACTTGAATTTGAATTTGAAGAAATGAATTATTATTTAAATATTTAGATAATGTAAATTATATTTAAATTATATGTAATTTAAATATTTCATTAAACTTTCATATTCTTAAATTCGACTATTATAAAATTCAAATTCATCACTACTTAAGATGTTTAAATTAGAATTTGATTCAATTAAATTGAGTCAACTTTAACTATTTTATAAATATAATTTAATTGATACATAAATAACTCAATTTATTTACATTTCTAAATCCTTATTATATATTTATGTATTCAGTTCTTTCAAATTAAACTTTTTATTTATACAAATGTTAAAATTTTATAAAATTCATTTATAATCAATAACATTCATAATCAGGTCAAGATTTTAATTGCATCATCAATAGCTATAATAAAAAAACAGAGATATTTATATTTACAGGTTATGTTTGAATGTTCTTCAACTCAAATAACGTTTGAATGCATCACTACATTTTGTCCAAAATGCAACCTCAATAATAGTAAAAAATCTGGTCAGGAGATATTGCAATTAATTTCTTACACCAAGAAGGAACAATTTCCATGACCCTACGAATCCCATGACTCTGCAGCTTCATGTATTTTCACTTAGAAGGATGATACAATGGTTGAAATACTAATATCATCTATCTACATTTCTAGTACAATTAATGGAAAACAAGCCATAAACGGACAATCTAGAACAGATTCAAAAACTATATTTTACACTCTTTGAATGGTAGTAGAAATTATTGCTTTGCAAGACATATAGATGAATAGTCTTTTTTTTTTTTTTTTTTTTAATTTATTTATAAGAGAAAGGGATTAAAAACGAAGTTACAAACAGATTTAGATAAATTTAGACCACTTAATAAGAAAAAAAATCTAATTAACTTATAGAGAAATTTTCACATGGACCATTCAAGTCTAATTTTTTACATATGATTAATAAACGATCCATCCTAAATTAATATACTGACTTATCCTTAAAAGAGACTGATTTTGATGATATTTGAACATTCTAGTTCATTTTTAGATAGTATCATCTTTAACACTTGATTAAAGTATTCCCTTGTAAATGGATTGGATGATTTTGGCCTCATCAAAACCAACTCACATTTGTAAGAATTAGATGCTTCAACCTAAGAATTGATTCATCCTATTATTGCTATTACTTTTTGTCTTTCTTTCTGGGTCAAGATTTGTTCTTGATCTTCTGTTGATGGCTAATTTGAGGGATAAATATAGAACAACCTGACCTTAGAATAAAGTAGCATTCAGTTTAAATTAAAGCACTTAGCTTATTAGATTTGGTATGGGTACAAATATTATTTTTCATGATAAAGAGATATATCTATATTTTATATCCATCACACTAATTAAAAGTGTCATCTTTATTAGATACTCAATCATATTAAGAGTGTTTGGATAGACGATTCACAATTACTGATTTGAAATAAAAATACTTTTTTCAGTTGATAAAAACTCTAATCGACAATTGCAATTCCTATCTGCTACCAGATTTTGCCGATTTGAATAAAAGGAATTCGTAATTAATGTTTACTCAAACACTCAATAATTTTTTAATTATTAATATTTTTAAACGATAATTAAATTTTGTAGTTGAGTATTTAAACATATCCTAGATCATATGCTATAAGTTAATTATATATAATATCTTGTTAGAAGAATCTAACATGTTAGTGTTTAATATCCTCTTTTGTGCTTTACTCCCTAATTCAGGAATAAATTATGGCTTTGAATTTTTTTTAGGCATAATATGGCAGCTTTAATAATCTAATAGAATCAAAATGTTTTATGATCTTTTCTTATGTTTATCTTATTAATAAATTTAGTTCCAATTACTGTCCGAGTTCGACATCATAAATTTAATATAATTAAATAAAAAATTAATTAATTTATCATATTTAATGTAAAAAAAATTAGTTTATTTTATGATAAATTACTTTTGTATATAATGAAATTTGATATAATTAGTATTTTAGTCACTATTATTTCAAAATTAATATTTTTAATTTTTAAAACTTATTAATAGTATACTTTAAATTTTATTTGTAAAATTATAATTTTTTTTTACTATGTTTAATTCTTAACATTTTAGTTTATATATCAGTGTCATCCCTAAATTTTAAATCTAATATACTTAATTAGTACTTCAATTGTATTGTGCAACACTTTAGTCCATTCAAGTCCTTGCCCTTGGCTCGCGCAACTTATATATTTTACACATCCCACATCGTTTCAACATGGGAAATAACATAAATTTATATTTGAGAAAAAAATAATATTAAATAAATTAAGAAATATGTTAATATTCGTAATTGATATCAGAATCGGTTAAATATTCTTTAACCTGGCTCTGATACCAATTTGAAAATTAATATAATTCTTAAGTTTTTTAATTAAATATACTCTATTTTACTTTTTATGTCTAACAATATTACTATAATATCTATAAAATATTTTCTAATTATGAATATTAATTACATATTAAAAAATTATCTCTCATTTTTTAATTGTGAATATTAATTTTTAAATAAAAAAATTTCTCTTTTTCCTTTTTATTTATCTAATCAATTCGAATTTTTTATCTTATTTACTATCTCATTTTCTGTCTTATGTATATTTTTATACTCCATATTATCTTTTTTTTTTTTAATATGTTTTAGCGTCCAATATTTTTTATGACGCATAAAAAGATATATGAAACAGGAGATGAGACATCAAATGAAACGAAAAATCTGGATTACTTTCTAACTAACTAACTAACTAACTATATATAATATATATATGAAATTTAACCGAAATTGTAATTTCTGCAGAATATTTTAATTTTAGTAAATTAGTATACAAACTTTTAATTTTTGCAAAATTTACATCTAACCAGATTCTAACTAAACTCCGGCCGATAAAATTGTCATGATAATTTTTATTAATATCTTTTGTCAAATCAACATCTAACTGAAAAAATTAAAAAAATAATATTGATATTAAATTATTATAATATATATTATGATATATTATTTTATTATTTATTAATATTACTTAAATTATTTATTATATTAATTAATATTAATATATTTATATTTTCTATAGATTGATTTATTATTATTATTATTATTATTATTATTATATAATACGCATATGAAGTATAGCTTAAATAGAATTTAATAAATACAATATTAATTTAAATAATTTAAATAAAAATAAAATATATTAAATTATGTTAATATATAAATATAGAAAAAAAAAATAAAAATGAAATGGAATAGAAATATATTAAATTAAAGAAATATATTAATTTATATATTATTATTATTACTCTTCGTAGTAGTCTAGAACAAAATATTTTTTAATAATATATATAGATATATAATAATATTTAATAGTAATAAAAAAATAAAAAAATATATAATAATAAATAATAATGTATAATATAAAATAATTAATAATAATATTAATATTAATGAATTAAAAAATTCAATTTTTTTCCAATTAGATGCTGACATGAAAAATTTTATTAATAAAAAATCGTCACGTCATCTCTGGTGGTCGGAGTTTAGTCAGAATCCAATTAGATGTAAATTTTATCAAAAATTAAAAATTTATGTATTAATTTTTCAAAATTAAAATATTATGCTGAAATTGTTATTCCGATCAAACTTCATATTTTTTTGTTTGTATATAACATATCAAATTCAAAAAGAAAATATATAATATAAATTAAAAAAGGAAATATGATATTTTTTAAAAAATAATAGTCCAAATTCAAAAAAAAAATTGATAGCAATAAAATAGAAAAAAAATTTAGTAGATTGTTATTATTTGTTTCTTTGTTTTTTTAATTTGTGTTATAAATTTATTTTTTTTGAATTTGATATCATATATGTAGAGAAAGTTTTTTTTATTTTTTATTTGGTGTTATAAAAAATATATAATATAAATTAAAAAAGTAAAGAAAGTCTAGTATTTAAAAAAAATAATATTCTAAATTAAAAAATTGATATCAATAAATAAAAAGGCCATTTTTTTTTAATTATATATATATATATATATATATATATATATGAATCTTGAGGTGTTCTCATATAATATTAGATATAAGATTAATTTCCGCTCATACTGCGTAGTCTGCTTTAGTTCAAAAAAATTTAATTTGGTGAAAATTTGAATACGGAACCTCTTGTTATGGAATATCTTCACTAAAAAACTCATCAAAATTTTACACCGCTGAATCAACCTTCTGAAATTATGTAGATATATATATGGTCTAGAAGAAAATTTTGCTGAGACTGATGTTTAGAGTATTCATATTCCACCAAATGTGAAATCTTTCTTATGGAGATTATGTTTCGGTTGTTTTCCTACAAGATCCAGGTTAGGTTCAAGAGATATAATTTTTTTTTATTCTGTCTTTTTGTAACAATATTGCAGAAAATGAGGTATATATGTTTTGTAATTGTGAACACATGATTTTAACACTCTCGACATATAATCAAAATTGTGCGGGTTTTGAAGAAAGAATTAAGTAATTAGCTAACATTCAAACTTCCATGATCACTCCAGCCTTCAGAATCGAAAACGGCACCAATCATAGTTTATCCCACAAATAGTCCTGAAAAAGCCCAAAACTGATATAACATCGAGCTACAACCCTTAAGAGGGGCCATTGCCACCTTCTTAATGGGGTGGCGCCTCCCTTTAGGGGTGGCAACCTATGCCACCTTTTGGGAGCCAAATGGTTGCTGCCTTCATAGAGGGGCAGCACCACCACCCTCCTCTGGCTACAACTCCTCCTTTAGCTTGTAATAGTATTTTTATCTTTCATTTTAGGTATTTGTTGCCACATTTCCTTATAGTGGCGTCACCACTTGTAACACCCTAACAAAAATTAGGTAGACAATAGTGAATGAGAATAATTAGACAGTGATGAGAATCGGAAATCCAAAATAGGAATCGAAACATCGATATGAGAGCTAGCATAGAATAGTTGTAAATGTGAAGAGTTTAGCAAAAGTGACAGAATGGATAGAAAAGTGAATATTAGACGAACTTTAAGAATTTAAGTAATGAGTGTTAAATGGAAAATAAGATCCAATACTTAGTTAAATAATGAAAGTTAGGAGTATTGAAAAGAAGTGAATAGACAAAGATAGAAATCAAAGACATGAAAAATAGTTACATAAGATAGCATAAAACATAAGTAAATTTGAGGAAATAAATAAATATGACAGAATGAGACAGAAGGTGACATAATGATTAATGTTAGATAGATAAAAGTAATTTAAGTTAATAAGAAGTAATTAAGTTAGCAAAAGAAAATGAATAGTCAAAAGATAACAGTTTGGAGAAATACGATACGGAGATTAAAAGCTATAGAGTCGGTAGTTGTGGAGGCAGTGATGGACTGTCGAATAGAATAAATTAGAGGCAATATTGGGTATTTATAAATGAAATAGAATCAATTAGAAATTCATTTGAGGTAAAATAAGATTAAGAAGTAAAGGAATAAAAGGTTATGGAAGAAAATTTTGACTTTTCAAACAAAAGGTAAATGAGACCTACTAAAGTTTGTCATTATCTAACTTAGTTAAAAAGTCAATATTCATATGAAAATGGACACTTAGTGGGCCGGCCAACATGATGAAAATGAGTAGAAAGTGAATTGTTTCATTAGGCAAAGATTTTAAGCAAAAAAATTAAACACCTTTATATTTGTCAAGCCTTAAGGAAACCAAAATTTCTAAGTTTATCTTAAGTTGACTATCTAAAGTGTATATATAAATTAACTAAAAGAAAATTATTAGTAGTAAGGGATGGAGTGTCGGCCAAATGGATGAAAGATGGCCAAGTAATATATATATATATATATATATATATATATTTTAGTGTGTGCAGATATCAATAATTCAGAAAAAAATATACTATATACAATAGTCTTGA
>CANXYC010516870.1:0-22716 GCA_948193065.1 Aleurites moluccanus
ATTATGATATGTTATAGCATGATATAAATATATGATATAATTGTATGTAAGATTCAGAATGTGGGAGTTCTACGGGTTTATGGTGGCCTTAAGCCTACCCTTGCCCTAGGACCGTCGCACCACTGGAGTTGGGGTGTGACATTTGTTGACAAAGCAATTTTGCTTGGTGAGTCTTTTATGCATCAAATTACATGCCTATCGTGTTAGAATGCCAATTGGAGATTATTAATGATATGATTATGGTATTCACAGAAAGTTATAGAATGAATGACAAAGTTACAGAATGGATAGTGCATATGTATAGTGTATGGTCATATACTGTTATGTGATTGATGATGGGTATAGATATTTTCGCTACAATATTGTTATTGTATTGATGAGATTGATGGGTTCTACGGGTGCCAGTTGCCTAGGCATCTCCCGCACCCTAGGACCATCGCAATCCGAAAATGGGTCGTGACAGAGGTGGTATCAAAGCACTTGGTTGCCCATATCAGAGCTCTAGGTTATAGACATCAGAGCATAGGTTACCAATGAATAGTAACTAAGTAAAGTATGGGTAGAGTTAAGGGAACCATGAAGCATAAGAATTCCTGTATCGTCCTTTGTTGCATTCGTCAAATGTGTATAAGTATTTTGCATATGTGTAATATACTGAGTACATGTTCTATTTTTCAAACAGTTTTACAGAGATGTCTGACGACAAAGATAGGGATATCAGAGAGGTAGAGGTAGCCTCTAATAAGTCCCTAGTCAGAGAAGTTTCTATTTCTGAGGGATCGTCTAAATCCAGATGAACTACAGGGGAAACAAAGAGAAGTGATGACCCTTGGAGATATGAGATGATGAGGGGAATGATGGATCTGCGTCGGGAGCTAGCAGATTTGAGGCGGGAACAATATAATGTACCACCACCTCCAGTGCTTGCAGTAGTGCCACCCCTATTGCACTTGCTGCAGTACCAGTTGCTCCAGCACCTGTACAGCCAACTGTGGTTCTTGGAGAGCCTATTATACAGGGAGCCCGTCGAGTTATTGATGAGAGCAGAGTTTCTATGTTTAACTTTCTGAAGCTAAACCTGCCTGAGTTCAGAGGAGATAGAGGCGATGAGCCAGTTGATTTTCTTGAGGAGGTTGAGAAGGTAGTTAGGAGACTACCTTGTTCTGATATCTGAGCAATTGAGCTCGTGAGTTTGTTACTGAAGGGGAAAGCCTGGACATGGTTTTCTCATAGGATGGAGCCAAGATTGTATGGCGATCATCCTCTTATTTAGGCTGAGTGTAGATAGGGACTGATTGATGAGTTCCTGACATAAGGGGTTAAGATCAAGAACCTGATATAGTTTGAGTAGCTAGAGCAGGGTGGTAAATTAGTTGAGGACTATGCTGAGGAGTTTATCAGATTGAGTAGGTATGCTACTCAGATTGCTCCTACTGAGTCAAATTTGATTGCTAGGTTCAAGAGGGGTTTGCATGCTTCACTACATAATGCCCTTTTAGCTACAGAGTTCATATCTTTGACTACCATCATTGATAAAGCCAATAAGATGGAAGAGAAATACCAGTCAGAGAGAGTAAAGAGGGATCAGAAGAGAAAGGGAGGACCTGGATCACAGAGTAGGCAAGGAGAGAGCAGCTCCTAGCCTAGACAGATTGAGCCAGTGCCTAGGTTTGATCAGAGATCTCCATCTGACAATCAGAGGAGGAGGAGGACACAGAGTAGAGGACCATCAGTGCAGTCTGTACCTGCTTATTCATAGGGTTCTTCTAGACCTGTTACATAGATGCCCATTGTGTCTACTTGTGGTTTTTGTGGCAGAAGGCATGGAGGGGAGTGTCATAGACAGTCAGGTGCTTTCCTGAAATATGGGCAACATGGTCATTTTATTAGTAGATGTCCCTTGTGGAGTGATCATTAGCCATCTGCTACAGTTTCTCAGCCTATTGTTCAGATGAGTTAAAATGTTGCCAGAGAGGCTCCTGGTAGGGGCAGAAGTAGAGGACAGGCATCTAGCAGTGGTCAGGCCCTAACAGGCAGAGGCCAAGGCCAGTTTTTGCTGTGAATGCTCAAGAGGCACATGGATTTGGCAATGTGGTTACATGTACTATTTTGATACAGAATGAGATTGCTGATGCATTGTTTGACTCTGGTGCTACGCACTCATTTGTTTCACCACAGTTTGCACCTAAGTTAAATAGAGATAAACAGTTATTGAATGTGTCTCTAGTGATAGCTAGACCTATGGGAGAGAGTGTAGAAGTGGATTATTATTATCCTGCTTGTGTGATTGAAATAGATGATAACATTCTGCGTGCGGATTTGATTGAACTGCTTGTGTTAGAGCTTGATGTGATCCTTAGTATGGATTGGCTAACGACACATCGAGCAGTTATTGATTATTATAGAAAGAGGGTTAGATTCCAGCCTAAGGGGCATCCTGAATTTGAATTCTTAGGTGATCAACGGGAATTTGGAATCAGTTTTGTTTCTACTATCCAGGCTAGAAGGATGATAGGGAAAGATTGTTCAGCATACGTTGCCCAGGTGATTGATGTGCAGAAGATTTATGTAGATATTGATAAGATATCAGTGATTCGGGAATTCTTTGATGTTTCCCTGAAGAATTGCCAGGATTACCCCCAAATAGGGAGATAAAGTTTAAGATTGAGGTGTATTCAGGCACCGATCTGATATCCATTCCTCCGTACAAAATGGCACCAGCAAAATTGAAAGAGTTAAATGTGCAATTGCAGGAGTTATTGGATAGAGGATTTATTAGAACAAGCAGTTCTCCGTGGGGTGCTCTAGTATTGTTTGTGAAAAAGAAGGATGGTTTTCTGAGGATGTGCATTGATTATAGACAGCTGAATAAGATGACAGTGAAGAATAAATATTCATTGCCACGGATTGATAATCTGTTTGATTAATTGCAGTGTGCTAGTCATTTCTCTAAGATTGATTTGAGATTTGGGTATCACCAATTGAGAATCAAGAAGGGTGATATACCTAAGACTGCTTTCAGGACCCGATATGGACATTATGAGTTTCTAGTGTTGCCATTTGAATTGAATAGTGCACCTGCTGCATTTATGGATATGATGAGCAAGGTGTTCAGGCCATTCTTGGATAAGGTTGTCATAGTGTTCATTGATGACATCCTTATCTATTCCAAGAGTGAGAAGGAGCATACAGAGCAACTGAGAATAGTATTGCAGACACTTCGTGAGCATCAGTTGTATGCTAAGTTGTCTAAATGCCAATTCTGGCTAACTGAAATGTGTTTCCTTGGTCATGTGATTAGTGAGAAGGGTATTATGGTAGATCCTCAGCAGGTTAAAGCAGTTGCAAATTGGCCTCAGCCTTCTAGTATTTCTGAGATCCGTAATTTCCTTGGTTTAGCAGGATACTATAGGAGATTTGTGAAGGATTTCTCTCGAATTACTGTCCATTGACTAAGTTGACTCAAAAACAGGAGAGATATCTGTAGACTGATGAATGTGAAAGTAATTTTCAGACTTTGAAATTTTATCTCACAAGTGCTCCAGTGTTAGTATTGCCATCAAAGGATGATAAGTTTACAGTGTATTGTGATGCTTCTTGAATTGGATTGGGGTGTGTTTTGATGTAGCTTTGGAGAGTGATTGCTTATGCTTCTCGATAGTTAAAGAAGCACGAGGGAAACTATTTGACTCATGATTTAGAGATGGCAGCTGTAGTGTTTGCATTGAAGATATGGAGGCATTATTTGTATGGGTCTAAATACGAGATATATACTGATCATAAGAGTTTTCAGTATATACTTCAGCAAAAGGATCTGAACCTCCAGCAGCGTAGAGGGGTTGAATTGTTAAAGGATTATGATTGTGAGATCCTTTACCATCTGGGCAAAGCTAATTTAGTAGCTGATGCACTAAGGCAAAAATCTATGGGCAGTCTAGCTCACATCTCGGTTGTCAGAAGACCTTTGATCCGTGAGATGCAGGAGTTAGCTGTTATGGGTATAGAGTTGGATTTGGGATCCCTGGATCTAAACCAGGCTCTGATAGCCCAATTTCGAGTTAAGCCACTATTGATTGCTGACATTAAGGTGGCACAGGATAGGGATCCATATCTATTGAAGCTGAAGAGTGATATTCAGAATGGAAAGATGTCAGAGTTCATAGTAGAGAATGATGTACTAGAATGTGGGAAATGGATATATGTACCCAACATTGATGGGCTACAGGATCAGATTATGAGAGAGGCTTACTATTCATCATATATTGTACATCATGGGATTACCAAGATGTACCATGATTTGAGAGATGTGTATTGGTGGTTCGGTATGAACATGGATGTAGCTTGATTTGTTTCTACATGTTTAGCCTGTCAGCAGGTTAAGTTTGAGAATCAGAAGCCGTCTAGCTTGCTTCAGGTGATTGAGTTGCCTGAGTGGAAATAAGAGCAGATTACTATGGATTTTACAGTCGGTTTACCGAGGACTACACGAGGTTATGACTCCATATGGTTTATTATAGATCGATTGACAAAGTCTGCTCACTTTCTTGAAGTGAAGACTACTTACTCTGTAGCTCAGTATGCACAGTTATATGTGGATAAGATTATAAGATTTCATAGAGTGCCAGTGATGATTATATTAGATAGGGGTAAGCAGTTTAGCTCTCTTTTTGGCAGAAGTTCCAGGAAACTATGGGTACTCAGTTAAGGTTTAGTACAACTTTCCATCCACAGACCGATGGACAGTCAGAGAGGACCATCCAGACTTTGGAGGATATGTTGAGATTATGTGTTCTGGATTTTAAGGTAACTAGGATCAGTGTCTGCCACTGATTGAGTTTTCCTACAATAATAATTACCATTCTTCTATTGGAATGGCTCCATATGAAGCACTGTATGGTAAGAAATATAGATCTCCTGTATGTTGGATGGAACCAGGAGATAAACAGATAAAAAGACCAGAATTGATAAAGGAAACGATGAAAAAGGCGCTTATCATTAGAGATCGGATGAAGACCGTTTTTAGCAGACATAAGAGTTATGCTGACCCGAAGCGGAAGGATATGCATTTTGTAGTTGGTGACTGTCTTTCTTAAGATCTCACCAATGAGAGGTGTTATGAGATTTAGGAAGAAAGGAAAGTTGTCACCAAGATTTGTAGGCCCATTTGAGATACTTGATAAGATTGGCAATGTGGCTTACAGATTGGCTCTTCCACCAAATTTAAGCCATGTTCATCCCGTGTTCCATATTTCTATGCTAAGGAAATATGTGTTTGATCCATCTTATGTATTGGAGGTACAAGATATTGGGGTTAATGAAGACTTGTCATTTGAGGAGCTACCAGTGGAAATTGTAGATAGACAAGTCAGGCAATTGAGGAACAAAGAAATCCCAATGGTTAAAGTGCTATGGAGGAATCAATTGATGGAAGAGTGCACATGGGAAAGCGAGCAGGACATGGGGGAAAATATTCCTTCCCGTTCGATCATTGATGTATATAGATGTATGTATATATGTATGTATGTATTTTAATTCGAGGACAAATTTATTTGAAGGAGGATAGAATGTAATACCCTATAAAAGCATAACATGTTTTTATGAATAAAGTTCTCAGTTTATGGTTTGAAATTATTGAAATGACTAAAGATAATTTTGAAGACTCAGTTAGAGCAAAAACGAGAAACTTTTTTGGAAAATGTCGGTGTCGATATAGCTGGAGCAAAAATAGCAGTATGGTCGACGGATGAATTTCTGATTTTGACTAGAGGGTAAATGATTATGTGTATGCATGTATAAATACAGTAAAAAGAAAGATGAGAAAAATGTTTAAGAACACTGATAAAGTAAGCGATGATAAAACCGCAAATAAAGGGAACTTTAGGGTTATAGTAAAATTTCTTCAGTCTGAGTTTCAAAACTGCTTTGAAACTATTTTTTATTAATAAATATTAATAAAAATAAGATGTTTGAACATTCACTTTGAAATCCAAATTCTGACGAAATTGTCAGAATAAATTACCGAGCAAAAATATGGCAAAAGTATAATTTAAGGAAAGTTAAAGGACCAAATGAAAATTTACCAAATGTGACTTGCTATATAAGCCACAGTTAGCATTTTTTTTTTTGCCTATTTGCTTGTTCTTCATCCGTAGCTTTCATTTTCCATTTCCAATTAATTTTTCTTCCATTTTGTTAAGGAAAATTGTTGGAAACTTGATTTAAATACCAAATTATCCATCCTCCATCCATTTCCATTCATAAGAATCAAGAAATTTTCAAGAACAAAGTCATTGTGGATTTCGGCCATTTCAAGTATTTGAGGTAAAATGTTGTTTTGGTTGATATTTATAATACCCTAGAAAGTTCTAACATACATGCATGATTTAGTTCTCAGTATATTGTTCATAAGTCTTGAAATAATGTGAAATAATTTTAGAGACACAGCTAGAAAGCGAACTAGTTACTTTTTCGGAAAGCTGCAGTGTCGGGAACACTGCCGAGAAATTAGTAGTCCAATCAATCGAAGAATTTCTGAAATTGACCAGGGGTTAAAAGATCACCATAATGCATGTGTAATTTTAGTAAAAATAAGAAGTGAAAATCATTTAGGAACACTGAAAAAGTAACCAATGGCAAAATGGTAAATAAAAGGAAGTTTAAGGTGAATAGTGGAAATTGGTCCGTCGGAGTTATAAAATGACTCTGAAACTATTTTTATAAATAAGTATAAATTAAAATAAGCTTTTTGACTCCCCACATTGGAATCTAAATCCTGACAAAATTGTCAGAATAAATTACAGAAGAATTTGGAGTCAAAGTGTAATATATGAAAGTTCGGAAATTAAGTTGTAAATTGCCAATTGATTTTTAATATATATTCAATACTTAACCATTTTTAACTCATCTTCTTCCATTTTCTTCATCGTGGCCGAACCCCTCCCATCATTTCTTCTTCCATTTCTTCTTCATTCTTCACCAAATCCCTCAAACAAATCATAGAAAAATTAAGTCTAAATCTAGTTCTATCTATCTTCGTCATCAATTTGTAAGAAAAAGCAAAGGAAACCAATGATTTGAAGGCTTCACCATTTCGGGTTCTTCATCACTATTAGGTAACCAATTGTTTTGTTGGATTTTATTGTTTACTTAGATGATATTTAGGTTGAATTGAATGGGTTTTAAGGTTAATTGCATCAATTGATGCAAATTGATAGGAATTCCTAAATTTCCCTAACCTAATGGAAGTTGTATAACTTAGCTACTTGAATTAGTGTTAGTTTTTGTTAATTGATGTTAGAATATGTAAATTGGAGGTTAATAGGTAACTAATTGATGATTGGTTTGATGTAGAATTAAAGTTTTGACAAAGGTGTACCTATTGACTCATTTGGTGAAATTGGGTGGTATTGAATTTTCCAAAGCTATTTGGAAGTTTAGGTGGGTCTTATATGCATCCTTTAACATGCCTATATCATTGAAATTGGAATTAGAATTCATTTGTGAAAGTGGAATGTTGGCCGAACCTAGTTCACTATTCATTGCCCTTATATTTTGCTTGTTTCCTTCATGTTTTTCTTAGCCAATTTGATCCCATTTGAAGTTGTTTAATCTTAGTTCTTTGATACCTGTTGTATTGTCGCAATGTGATTTGTTGTTGATTCAATTGGGCAAGTCAAATTTGCACCCTAACCTAACCTATTGGCTTGCCATTGTATACCCACCATGTGTTTGTTTAAATGCCTAATTCATTTGGACTTTGGCTTATTGTTTGCATACCATAGGCCTACCATTTGAATGCCATTGACGCCAGCGACGCTGGCATGCCAATTGGCCTACTATTTTCTTTTGCTGAGCCAACTTTTATTCTATATTCTTGTTGACTACCAAACTACTTATTGTTGTTCATATACCATCTATTGCTATGCTACTGATTCTATTGATAATTGACTGATTGATATTGGGCTTATTGATATGGAGGATGCCATTGTTGCATAATGGTATCCATTGATATATTGTTTCCTTATATTGATCCTTATGTGGCTTGACAGAGCTACCGACCCGACAGGGTAGTGGGAAAATACCGTCGGTGATGTGCACATTGTATTATTTGTACCCTAGCTAGGAGGGGTTATGGTCCTAGCCATAAGAACTGATCAGTCTTATGCTCATTGATATTGATATGCTACTGCAGACTATTTGTTCACATATGGTCTATACTGATTCTACTGGAGATTGTATGATTTCATATAGTCCATCCCTTTATTTGTCTTTCCATATGATACCGAGCTTATACTTTATTCTTTGGCTATAATGTAACCTATTATTGATTTTGCATACTGTTATCTGACCTACTGATACCATTGATCCATTATTACCTAATGTTTATTTGTTGATGCATATAGATTCACTGAGTATCTTATATACTTACCTTTTCTTTGTTTACCCATTTCAAGAGAGGAGTAGAGTGCATAATCTTGTCGTCTATTATCCGGGGATTTCTACTAGCAGTTCAGATGTATATATTATGATTTTGTATTATTATTATTTTGATGTTCATAATCTAACTGCTCCATGGGTATGTATGGGTTAGCTAGAAAATGAACATGTATATATGTATGTGAGGATATTATGAGTTATATGATGATTATATGATATAATATAATGACTGTTACAGCCAATTGCAGTAAATTACAGAATGGATTACAGAATAATAGAATGGATGGTAACTAATTAAAATGAATAATATATTGTGGTTTATAGATTGTGCATATGATACTGGGTTCTACGGGTGCCCGTCGCCATTGGCATCTCCCATACCCTAGGACCGTTGCGATCTGGAAACGGGTCATGATAATTTTATGGTTTATTTAGGGTTACTTGATGTTAGTTAGATTGGGTAATTTGTTTAATTACATCAATTGATGCATTTAGCATTTTTGCCCAATTTTCAAACCCTAAACCTAAGTCGTGTGAAGTGATTTTGTGTAATTGAGTTAGGATGTATAAATTAAGTATAGAATAAGTCAATTAGAAGTTAATTGATGATTAATTGATGGTTGAATTATTGTAGAAAATTCAGTTAAAGAAAATTGCCAAATTTGCCAACTTTTAGGAATTTGAAGAATTTGGTGGCAAAACAATTTTTCTTGGTGAGTTGGAGTGCTAGATGAGTCTTTTATGCTTAAAATTATATTCCTATTGTGTTAGAATGCCAATTGGAATCCATATGTGAAAGGCCATTTTGGCCGAACCCTAATTGGCAAAATTTGCCTTATTGCATTCTTGGTTTTTGGCTTGTTTTTCCATGCCTAATTGATTCATTTGATGTTGTGTATTGAGTTGTATATAATACCTATGGAATTTCTTACATTGTGTATTGTTGTTGATAATTGGGGCAATGTCAATGTTGCACCAAAACCTTACCAAAATATCCATTGTTGGTTGCACACCAAGTATTCGATAAAATGTCTAGCTCAAAAATCCATAGGCCAACCATTTGAATGCCATCGTCGCCAGCTACAATGGCATGCTAATTGCGTCAAATTTTTGGCTGTAAATGACCAATTTATGTTTGTTCCCATTATTGGTTGCTAGACCTTTGGTCATTGTATAATCGATTGTTATTGATGTCTTATTGACTCTATAACTCATTCAATTGACTGATGATGACTTATTGATTTTTGTCGATGCCATTATTTTGAAATGTTGTCTATTGACGTGTTTATTGATTTCGAGTGATTTTACAAAGTTGCCGCCCCGACAGGGTAGTGAGTACATACTATTAGCTTTGTGCACAATGTATATTATTTGATACCCTCTACTAGGAAGGGATGTCCTAATCATAAGACCTGATCCGTCTTATGTTTATTTATATGAGTGATTTGTGCTTGACATATTTCTATGCATTTCCTGGCTCTATATCTATCATTTCCATCTTATCCATGTGATATACATTCCATTGATGTGATTGTTTACTTACAGTCATATTCTATACTTGATTCTATTTTACAGAGATTCTGAGCAGATTGATTCATTTATTTCATCTGCCTATTGCTTATTGATATTCCATTACCTATTTTATTGGTCAATGCATATAAGATTCACTGAGTATCATATATACTCACCCTTTCACTGTTTACCCTCTCAGGTGCAGAGTAGGAGCAGATATCCCAGCATTTTGACTCTATGTGGATTCTGCAGTTTATAGTAGTGTAATTATTTAACACTGAATATTTTGTATATTCATATCCTAGCTGCTCCATGGGTTATGTATGGTATAGTTAGTGTATGAACATGAATGTATGGTAATATTGGAGATTATTAATAATATAATTACGATATTTATAGAAAGTTACAGAATGAATGACAGAGTGACAGAATAGATAGTGCATATGTGTAGTGTACGGTTATATACTATTAAGTGATTAATGATAGGTATAGATATTTTCGCTGCAATATTGTTATTATATTGATGAGATTGATAGATTCTATGGGTGCCAGTTGTCTTGGCATCTCCCGCACCCTAAGACCGTTGCAATTTGGAAACAGGTCATGACAGAAACTCAGAAGGGGTTATTTGAGTTATTGTTGTTTGCTCTGTGAGCTATTTTTGAAGTGTTTAATCTTTTGTCTTAGCGGATAATGTTCTATTTTTAGGGGAGGTTTTGTCAAAATTTCGGCAAACTCTTAAGAGTCAATTCATAATATTATTGAAGTTAATATGTATCTTTTATGTTCTAATGTCCTTTATATATCTTTTCGGTCAATGTATTTTAGGAGTTTCCTAACCATCAAATTTTAGGCGTTCCAAGAGAGCTAGCTGATTAATGGTCGTCAAGTAGTAAGTTGATGTATTTAATTTAACTCTGCATGTCAGCATTGATGAATGCATTGATGGATGAAATATATGTATATGTATATAAACTATCATTATTGCATTAGATTTAGGAGCATGATGTATGTTTATGCCATATTATATGATGTTGATGATGAATGATATTATATATATGTGGTTACGATAGAAAATAGGGTGATATAGAATCCACCATTAACACATAAAATAACAACGATGTAACATGAAATAACATGATTTATGATGATGTTATTGCAGGGATTGCCTAGTTTGAGTTGATCTCACCGTGGCCCCTAAACATGGATAAGAGAGTATAGGGATGCCTGGTTAGAGCTGGACTCACCGTGGCCCCATAGTTGGATTTTAAGAGAGCCAAGGGAGGGGGTTGACTCTCTATTTATGATAAACGAAAACATAGATGAGGTTGGATTCCATGGACATTTTCCATTATGGTTATTATGTATGTTTATGGGTGATTTTATGTAATGTGATATTTCATGTAGATTTAATAAATGACTTGCATATTAAATTAATATATATATATATATATATATATATATATATATATATATATATATATATATATATCAGCTTATTGAGTCGAACGTTCACCCATGTTCAATATTTCTCCAGGTTCTGGGTCGAGTTTAAAGAGATTAAATTTTTTTTAAGTTGAGTATTCCTGCCTCCTACCTTCCATTTCTTAGGCAATTGAATTATTTTGTTTTATTATGTAATTATTTTATGTTCATTGTCTTAAAATCTATAGAGCTTCGCATTTTCATTTTTTTTATGTTAGATTTTTTTATCGTATTTCTATTGGTTGCTCTATTAAGCAAAAACTTAAATTGATGTTAAGTGCATGATGTCAGCCCTAAGTGGCTAGAAAATGAAGTTAAATTATTGAGTTTTTGTGTAACAGGTGGGCTCATAGTCCTTGTTTGTGATAGTTATAGCTGTCATATTACAGTTTTTGTTGTTCAGTGGTAAGTCAGGCTTACTACGGGTTTTAAAAGCTTTATACTTTCCCGTTCTCTAGTGCCAGTCACGTGCCCATTTGATCGGGTTGTGACAATGAATTAACCCTAATTTTTGCCTAAGCTGCCCTTTCAGATTTTTAGCCTAGTGAGCTGACAAAGAATCAAATAACCATGCATCAATTTTGGCACAAAATAATAATTTGGACCACACTCAAAGAGGGCTACCTACGAATCTCCATTTTTGTTCTTTCTTTTTCTTTTTAATTTTGAGAATTAGGTCCACATAGTTTTTGTTTGTACAATGCATGTTTTGATTTCAATGAAATAAAACAAAATGAAAACTATACAAAATACATCTTCAGTTAGTCCAGGTTGCAAGGACTTGAAAACTCTTTGCCGTCTAGATCCATTAATATAACCCCTCCACCAGTGAGAATCTTTTTGCGGAAATATGGGCTAGCCCAGCTAGGTCTAAATTTTCCTCTTGGATTATGCTATGATTTCCTTTAACACCAAGTTGCCTTTTTCTAGACCCCCTTATCGATCACCATTTCGTTGAAATGTCAAGTTAGCCTCTGCTGGTACCCTTGAATTTGATACAAGACATCCATTCTTTTCTTATCGATGACATTCAACTGATCATGATAGCCTCTGACCCATTCAGCTTCATCAAGTTGGATTTCTTAGATTATTCTTATAGATTTGATTTGCAACTTGATTGGAAGCACTGTCTCTATTCCATACACTAGAGTATAACGAGCTACCCTTATCGGTGTTCGAATGGAAGTTTGATAACCCTATAGAGAAAAAGGCAAATGTTCATGCCAACTTATATTACTAGAAATCATCTTTTGCAGAATGGTCTTGATGGTTTTATTAGCCGCTTCCACTATACCATTAGTCTGAGGACAGTACAAGGAAGACCTGTGATGTTGGATTTTTTGTTTCTTTAGCATGTTCACAACTTCTTTCTGAAAGTGAGATTCATTATCTGTCACGAGCTCAAAAGGTAGTCCATACCAGCATATGATGTTAGCTTGAATGAAATGGGCCACTTCCTAGTATTCAGGACCTTAAACGAGGCAACTTCTACCCATTTTGAGAAGTAGTCAATGACAACAAGAATGTACTGATGTCCATTAGATGATTTTGGGGTGATGCATTTGATAACATCGATGCCCCAAGTGGCAAAAAGCCATATAGTTGTAGTAGGGTGCAGCGAGATCGGAGGTCGCTTTTGAAACTTCACAAATATATGACATCTGTGACACTTTTGTACAAAATGGGCACAATCTTTATTTATGGTTTGCCAAAAGTACCCCAAATTCATGATCTTACAGGCAAAAAAAAAAAAAAAAAAAAAAAAAAAATCATGTATGGGCCTTCTTCATTCCCATGGACCCATTCCATGATTTGTTGGGCTTCATCTTCAGTTACACATCTCAAATGGAGTTTGTCTTAGACCCATTTGTATAACACATCGCCATTTGGGTTGAAGTCATTGGCTAATTGTCATAGGGTTCTCCGCTCTAATTTGGAGGCCCCTTCCAGATACTTGTCATTTCTAATCAGATTAAGGATATCCCATAACCATGACTTATCATCTGCTACGTTGATTTGCATGCAGATTGTATCATACCATAGCTGTCTTCAAACTTTGAGAACCACTAGTTATAATATCTTAGCTCCCATTATATCTACCATAAAGGCTAATGTCGCCAAGGTATCGGTGAATTGATTATTTGCTCGAGGCAAGTAGTGGAAGGATAATTCATGAAAATTCTCTACTAAATCACAAACGCTCTCGTAGTAAGGAACTAGGTGCTCTTCTTTGATTTTCCACTTGCCAAGGGCCTGAGACAAAATCAAATTAGAATATTTGTAGACCTCTAGGTAATTAATTATCATATTGACAACATATTTTAGTCCGTATATGTATGCTTCATACTCGACTTCATTATTAGTTACCTCAAAGGCTATCTTGACGGCCATGGGCAAATGATATCCCCGAGATGTGACTATTATAACATCGACATCATACCCTCTACTATTGGCTACCTAAGGTATGGAAAATGTTCAATGGGGTAGCAACTAGTTAGTCAGCTATGATGCTTCAAAAGACGCATCTCCTTCGATAGGTGTCGTAACCAGTTAGTCAGTTATGATGCTTTCTTTGATTGCTTTTCTTGGGACATACTTTAGATCAAGTGTCATGAGAATAGCTAACCACCTTGCAATTTTGCTGTCAAGAACTAAGCTCTCCATAAGGAATTTCAAAGGGCTTTTGTTAGCTATGATATGGGTCATGTAGGAACCTAAATAGTGTTGCGACTTATGGCATACCCATACCAAAGCAAGGCATAACCACTCAAACTAATTGCACTTTAGCTCATGAACCAGCATGTGCTTACTCAAGTAGTAGATGGCATTTTCCTTGTGTGAGTATGCTGCGTTCTGAGAGAGCATTGCATCTATGGCATCTTGGGTGACTGAAAGGTACAATAACAATGGCTTTCTTGGTCTGGTGGTTGCAACATAGGAGGGTTTAACATATACTCCTTGATTTTCTCAAAGGCTTTATGGCAGTCCTCATTCCATTCTCTAGAGGAATCCTTTTTTAATAGTTTGTACATGAGCCCACAGGTGTCAGCTAGCTGGGCAATGAACAAATTGATGTACTGTAACCATTCTAAGAAACCCCTGATCTCTTTTATTTTTTAATTTTAGGAGGTGGCATTTTTAGAATGGCTTTTGACTTTACAGGGTCAAATTCTATACCTTTCTTGTTGACTATATGTCCCAAAAACACCCCGAAGGATGCCCCAAATAGACACTTAGCCAAATTCAGTTTTAGGTTGTAATGTCTAAGTCTCTGGAAGAACCATCTCAAAGCATCCAAGTGCCCCTATGTTGTCTCGGATTTAATGACCATGTCATCCACACACACTTCAACCTTGTGAGTTATATCATGAAATAGAATGGTGACCATTCTCTCATAAGTTGTCCCAATGTTTTTCATACCAAAGGGCATGACTTTGTAGCAATGGGTGCCCTATTCAGTTACAAAGGCTATTTTTTCTTTGTTAAGTGGGTTGAATTGAATTTGATTATACCTTGCATACAAGTCAGTCAGAGAACTACTTCAGATCCAGCCATACGGTCAACTAGTAAGTCAATATGGGGTAGAGGGAAGTTGTCCTTGGGACAAGACTTGTTCAGATCTTGGTAGTCCACACATTCCCTCACCTTTCCGTTCTTCTTAGGACTTGTACTATATTGGCCAATCATGATGGGTAAGCAATGGGTTCAATGAACTCATTGTCTAGAATCTTCGTCACCTTATTTTTAAACTTCAAAGACCATTCTACATTTAGTCTTCTCAGTTTCTGCTTAATAGGCTTGATATGATCATAGGTCAGAATTTTGTGCACTATTATGCTTGGATCAATTCCTATCATGTCCTTATGCTCCCATGTGAAGCAATCCATGAATTCCTTAATGGCAATGCATAAGGTTGTTTTATCAAAATATGATGATGCAATGCATGTAATTTTTTATTTTATTGTCAGTGCCAAGGTTAATCGATTCTTTGCTTTCCTTCTTTGTTTTATTTTTCTCACTTTCTTTTGATATCTCATTCATATTGGATTCATTAGTAAGCGAAGAGGTAGACATAGGAAAATAAGAAAGATCAAACTTTTCATTACTAATGAAAGTTTAATTGTCTTCAGCTATATAAAAAATAAAAGATAGACTTAGGAAATTAATTACAAACTCAAAGGAGGAAAATGACTCAATTTACTCAAACTCTAACTCAAGATATGTTTTTTACTTGGACTTTGACTCGATTGGATAGTTGATAGCTGACTCGACTTTTGGGCTGACTTACTTCTCATAGTGCTAATTGTCAAGTCGGGCTGGGGCTGGTTAGATGAGCTGTGTAAGGTTTGTTTCTACTCCATCTTCTATCATGGGAACTTGCAAAAAAAGAGTGGCTTCCATATTTTTTTTTCCAATCTAGATCTAACATATAGATGGGCTTACAATCCTCCAAGCTAAGACTGACATCAAAGAAAAGTTCAAATCTAGGGGTTAGTTTTTTGGTTATGGGATAATAGGATGGCTCAGGGAATCCACAGTAGGCAAAGTTTTCTCATTCTTTCATAAAATAACCATTCAGAGTGGTGTGAGACCTCGCCCGAGCATCTAGATGCTCATTAAAAGGGCAATTTCCCTCGCACTAAAGGTAGTTTTAATTTACTTAGTTATTCTACTGTTTCTTGAGAAGTGAATTGAGGCTTTAATTTATAGGAAAACGTCTGAGGGAAAATCAAATTAAAAATCAATGTGGGATTTATGTTCCGAGTTTGGTGTCACTTGAGTTGAACCTTAGTGATAGCAGATAAGAACATTAATGGCAACAAGAAGCCTCATTGGCAGTAAAAGCTAGCTTTGGTAGGTGCGACACCAAATCCCATCTGTGCCACTGGCAGCTCCACTAGTTAAGCTTGGCACTGTCGCTAAAGCCAAAGCCAAAGCTAGCTACCACTAAACTTATTCTAATGTTTATCCGGTTTGATTTGCCTAATTTAAAGTGGTTTAACCTTCGGTTAATGCCGATCAGTCTGGCATGGTTAGGTTTGTTTGTATTCAGAGTTAGTTGCTAATCATTCTGGCATGACCTGAGTATGCTTGGGGTGTAAAATCAAGTGTTCATAGTTGCCTCCATTGCTTTTATCCAAGTTTGAAAGGTAAAGGTGACGGTAGTGACCTAGGTGGATTTTTGTCTACTTGAGATGAGATTTGTGCGTTTTGATTGCATTTTAAAGTGTTAGTTTATGTGTCCGTATATCTTGACAACTTTGAGCTTTTTCTAATTTTTCAGTATTTTTTTTTGGTATTGTTTTTGAATCACAGAAGCATCCTTTGTGTAATTTGGGAAAATGATAACTCTAAAAATAGAGGAAAATCATACGAGTTTGGTGGAACTGACGGCGAGACATTCTGAGTTGAAATGGATCTTATATTGCGATTCTAGGCTTTTTCATGTTGCGAAAGGATATGATGGTCATTATGAAGATTCTCCTAAAAAGGTATAAATAGGGGGTTAACCCTCCCATTCTCTTCATCTTCACTCATGATGCTGATATTAGCAGGTTGCACCTTTGCTCACACCCTTTGAGATACTGTTGATATGAATATCCTTCCCAACTTATTGGATTTGTCACATCTTGAGTCATATGATTGGGCTAGAACTATTCTGAGTACATTTTTGGAGGGACATTCCTTATTTGGGAGGTACATTTTTTCTTTGTGCCTATTTCATGTTTTTGACTACTTGTTATGCTTGTTTGTTTGTCTAGCTATCTACTTGTCTAATTATGTGCTTGTTTTCTACTTGCCTAACTGTCTATTCTTATGATTGTTTTACCACTTTTCAGCTATGGGCTTATGAGTATTTTTCCACACTTGCTCCTACGTTGGATGCTCCTAGACTGGATGTGTTCCCTGTTGGCATCAGATGGAACAAGGAACATAGGACAAGATCACTAAAGCATGACTTTCGCACTGTCAGGGCATTCTTTGGTAGTCTAGCTCCTTCCTAGGTATTTTTTGCTTATTCCTTCTTTCAATTATGACTTAAGGTTCTGACTATGACTTGCTTGTGTATAGGCAAATGACTCCTTTTACGGTCAGGATAGATCTGATGCCAGCTATGTTATATAACTACTTTCTTATTTCATTCTCTCGGGTACTACTTTGCTCTCCATTCTACAGACTATACTGTCTAGGGAAGAGAGTCAAAGTTTAGACATTGGGGGAGTAGGCCACCCCTAAACATTCTATAGTTGATATGAGATGAGATTCTGACATCTATACTTCAGAGGAGTCCTATGCTGGTTCACCCATAGTTTTGTTTCTTGAGCTTGAGATTATTTACCCAGAGTTTTGTAAGATTTGTCTGATGGGCCGTGTTGGGGATCCATGTCTGCCTTTTGGTCATTCTACTAGACCTTCTGCTTAGCTTGATATTCCTAGTACAAGAGCATCTACTATGGCTCCTTCAGCAACCAGAGATATGAGTTCTAGTGCAAGAAACAAAGAGGAGGTTGCCTTCAACCCTTTTCTAGAGATCACTGGGAAGATTCCTTATATTAGTGGCGATGATGAAATAAGGACTTACCATGTTCTAGATACAGTTCACCCTTTTGCCCTAGACTTCCTTGAGAATATTATGGTATGTATCTTCTTCTTACCTCTAGAAATGATCTTTTAGTAATTTTTATTGCTTATACTATTTACTATGTCAATGCAGGTTCTAGCTAGCTATATTCGGTGAACATATCAGATGGAGCACCAGATGGAGATGGCTATCACCTCCTTACTAACTTAGATGGATGTTGATAGACGGGCTTGTCAGCAAGAGGACCCTCACCATCGGTGGAGGAGAAATTGAGATTTTGATTTTTGCTTTCTGTTTTCTGTCACCTTTATGATATTTTGAGATGTACATGATGTTCGTCTTTTCATGGATGTCAGATGTATGCATGCTATGACTGTTATGCATCCTCTATTTGAATGGATTTTTTAGCAACTAATGTATTTATGTTGTCGTGTAAAATTTATACAATTTTAATACAAGATCGTACTTAAAATTTATGCAATACGTGTCCTAAAATGCCCTGGGAAATCTATTTTAAGGTCTTACGGCTTAAAACCAAGAAAGCAGAGCTGCCAATAAAAAGAAGGGGAGCTGCCATCAGCTAGAGCAAGAGCTGCCGCCAAGATGAGGAGCTATTGCCGCCAAGATGAGAATTTATTACCCCCAAGGGAAGTTTGTGTAGATGGCGTCCACCAAAACCTTAGTTCATTTCAGATTAGTTTTTGCCTATATATGGCCTTTTTTGCTCTGTAAAAATTATTCTTGACTCATCCTTTTTCTTTTCATATTTTTTCTTAAAATTCTCTTTGCTTTTTGGAGTTAATGTTATTTTCCATGGAACCCTTCTTTAGTCACTACATGTTCCTATGGACCAAGAACTTGGATAAAATTGATAGGATAAACTTGGGCAGGTATGGGATCAGTTATGTTTTGACCCCGAGGGAATAAAATTTGATTGGGACTTTCTGAATGCCTATGTGAATTTTTGGGATCCTGTTGACCATGTATTCCACTTTGGAGCTAGCATAGAGGAGATATGCCCAACTTTTGAGGAGTTTAATGCTATTCTGGGTAGCAATCAGGATGTTGCTTTAGCTGTTTTGGAATCAAGGGTTGGGCATTCCCTATCTTTTAGGAAATTGCTTGGTTTAGGTCATAATCTGGCTAGTTCCATGGTTCATGGAGACCGTGTGGACCTCATTGCAGTGATAACATAATTTTAGGACCTTGAGGATCCCAGAAGGTAGAAGTTTAGAATGATTGCATTAGTTTTTTGTCTGATTGTTGGATGTCTGTTTTCCAGTTCTCCTGGCTAGGGAGATGTTGAGATAGTGGAGCTGGTGGCTCAGATGGAGCAAGGGTGTACCATAGCGATTCTGATTCTGGTTGATACCCTTATGAGTTAGGATGCTAATTATAGAGTACAGGGGTCCTGGTCCGACCATCCTTCAATTAAAACACTTTCATCTTTTTCCTTGGTTCTTTTATGCTTAAACCTCTTTGATTTCTTACCTCTGTTTTGGGATGACTTAGATCTGGTTAAATGATCATCTCCAGGTAGTTGATCCTTCAGATAGGTTACCTTATTCCGCTACTAGGTACCGCATATGCAGGACCCTAATCCGCTTTGACTCATAGATAGAGTGGATTGCTTGGCTTTTGGAACTAGATCCAAACAATATTTTGTTGTATTGCCTCTGGTATGAGATTAATTCCTTTGTGACAATGAGTTTTAGCTATAGGATGGTGTACCTAATGGGTATGGGATTGACCACCTTCTACTAAGGTGCCATGATTTTGAGGCAGATGGGTCAGTCACAGGGCATTCCACTAGAAAGAGCTATTTTCCCTACATCATTGATTAATGCAAGAGTAGCCTAAGCCATAATGGATGGCTGAAGGAGGTCTATATGCTTAGTTAGATAGGTTGGCTTGTCAAATAGGTTAGAGGGGTATGATGCTTGGTTCATTACCTTGGTTTGGCCTATTGAAAAGGTTAAGCGATCCAGGTAGAGATGGATGATGGAGCTATGACTGCTACAGAGACATCAGCTGGCAGAGTGATAGAGTTGATGGAGATAGACAAAAAGACTGTTGACACTAGGGTTTCCAATATGATGACTACAGATAGAGCTTTTGATAAAGCACTTGGAAAGATACTATCTGATGATGACTCATATGACTCAAATGCTGACAGAGATATCCATCCTAGGAGGAGGAGGACCTTTAGTTAGGATTTTTGCTTTTTTGTTTTGTTTTCGTCCACTTAAGAATTTTATTTTGACTTGGATGTTGGATGTTTTGACATATAGTTTGGACTTTGCGATTCGAATAAAACAAGACTGGAGCTAATTTTTGACTTTTGACACTAACTTTTTGCATGAAATGAACGAGATAGAAATTTGACTTGCATGATTGAAACGAGACAAGAGTTCATGATGAATGGAACAATGATTTATGTGATTTATGACTTTGTCAGATAAGATAGTCAAAATGAGGTATTTATTTTGCTTTTGTTTTTTCTTTTCTTTTTATTCTTTTTTTCCCCCCTTTATTGCTCAAATTTTTCCCGAGCCACCCTTTCGAATTTTTTACTCGCCGAGTGTGAGGCCTCTCCAGAGCACTGCGTCCGGGTCCACTTTAAATGGGATCAGAAATGCTATTTTGGGACAATTTCTCACGGAGGAGATGACCCTAGTGCCTTTTATTTGAAAATTATTTTGAATTTTGTAGTCTCCACCTTAAGTTATTTTTGTTGGGAAAATTTAAGGTAAAAATCGATTTTGACTCCAATTTTATCCCAAAGGAAAAAATGCACTAGTCTTTGAAACCAAAGAAGATTTGGGGACTAGGTTTTCGATTGAACTTGGCTTTTAATTTTAACCCTGATTAAAAATGATTTTCATGAGCAATTAAAGAATGACATATAAGATGCATGAGCAAGTAAATAAATGGATGAACAATTGAAATGTAAGCAATCAAGAAAAAATAATCAAAAGAAAGCGATAGAAGTAAATTATTACACCTCAAAATCCCAAAATAGGGGATATCAACTCTAGCCCTTATGGGTTCTAGATTGATCACACATTCCCCAAAGAATACTTTCAACAAATAAAGTAAAGCAAATAATCAAAGAAAAAGAGATGGTTTTTCTCTTTTTTGGATTTGAAGCTTTTATACAGCTTGTCTGCGTATCTCGTTGAATAGGAATCAAAACCCACGTAGTTCTTCATTCATGCAAAGGAGGGTTGATTTTATGACCAATTTATCATGTTTTGGTTCTTTATTTTGATGCTCTATCAAGCTAAAGAAGATGAGTTGAGAATTTTTACCTTCGCCCTAGCTCTTAGGGGTGGCGGTGGTCGGATTGCACTTTCAAATCGGAGTTCCACCTTGGATTTGTTGAAGCCCGGAAAGACAGTCGGATTGTCTTTTATCTTATCCCTTGCTCTTTGGGGAAGCGACAGTCATATTGCCCTTTCGGATCAAAGTTCCACCTTGGATTGGATGAAGCAGAGGAAATGGGTTGAAATGTCTTCTTAGCTCTTAAGAAAGCAAATCGACAGAGTAACTTTATTTAGAAAATGAATTTGAGGCTCCACATGCCTTAGATTGTGTCCTTCTTTAGCTCAAGGAGAACTAAAGAAAATAGGCTCCACACGCCCTGAATAGCAATTCTTTAAACTCAAAGAGAGCTAAAGAAAGAAGAAAAATAAGTATTGAAGGGAGAAGAGAGTGAAATCAAATAGTGAAAACTCAAACTAGATGATTTTATGTCTTTGGAAGGTGGGAGGAGGCTTTCTATTTATAATAGAAGCTTAGAGGGTCAAATCCCATCATTTTTCAATGTGGGATTCGGAAAAAACAGGTTTGGAACGGAGTTGCCCTTGGCAAGAGGAGCTGGTGCCACCGGAGGGGGTCTTGGTGGCACCAGAGCTAAAGGAAAGCGACAGCAGTGGCAAAGAGCCATGCTCCCACCCTTGGGCATGGCTGTTGTCGCCCGCCACCCCCCTCTAGTGGCAATGCCATGCCTAGAGGGTGGCAACTCTGGTCCAACTTTGTTTTAAGGCGTTCTGAGTCCATCCGAGTGCGGGTTTGGTTTCGGTGAGTGTCATTCGACTTGGCACAAGTCCTAGAGGTGTAAAAAATCAATTTTCATAGCTGCCCCTCAGCATGGTTTCTTTTTTAGAAAAGTAATCATGATGATAGTGGACACATGCTACTATGATAAGATAAAGATATCCTAAGGCTATCCTACGAAGGGTACAAAGAGGTGCTCTTAAGGCTGCCCCCTAAAAAGGTCGAAAAAAATATCCTAAAGCTACCTTTAGAATGGTCTGAAAAGCTTCTAAGGCTACCCTTAGAAAAGTTTGATGAGATCCTAAAGCTACCTTTAGGATGGTCTGAAAAGTTCCTAAAGCTACCCTTAGGATGGTCTGAAAAGTTCATAAAGCTACCCTTAGGATTGTCTGAAAAGATCCTAAAGCTACCTTTAGGATGGTCTGAAAAGATCCTAAAGCTAACTTTAGGAAAGTTATTCTTGAATTGTGCTATGTTTAAGATGTGAAACCCAAGGATGACCTAAGATGGTTGACTTTAGAAAAGGAGAGGCCTAACTCTGCTATAGGTCTCAGAATGAGGGATCCTAACTCTCTGCTAGGGTGATAAGAATGTTGTGCTAAAGATGATATTAGTGCTATGCTAAGCACATAGGATGAATG
>CANXYC010516915.1:0-11295 GCA_948193065.1 Aleurites moluccanus
TTAAAACAATTATTACCTAAAATGTATCACAGGTTAAGTAATGATTGTAAAAGTTAAGTTAATGTAAAATCATGGGTTCTTCAAGGTACTGGTCGCCTTGGCATTACCCGTACCCTAGGACCGTCATGGTCTAAAATTGGGTCGTGACAATCATGAGTGGTATCTTGCCACACATCATGACCTCCAAGTAATCAGAAATTGCTAGTGGTAAGCAGAAACCCTAATACATGGACAATACTGTGCTATTAGTCCCTTCAAGCCCCTTTACCAAGTTCGGTTTAATGTATGGACATTGTGTTAACTCCACTAAGCTGGCTACACCACACTTAGCCCGAACAGTAGTTCTTTGTAATTCGAGCATCATTACTAAAATCATTTCCTTAGAGACCATCTCTAAGTACTATCCACTTTGGCCAAAGATTTCCAGTAGTCTTCTCATACAAGAGGCCTTAGGTAAAACCCTCCTTCTAACATGAGTTATGATATCCTTTGTTGACTACCTAAATATCTACAAGTGTGTCGAACTATACTTAATGCCTACCCTTTAAGTAGACCCTTTGGGAGAGCTAGGCATGGAATTAAAGTGTAGCATCTTCACTATAGATCACTCTTAAGCATCTCAAGTCTAAGGGCATTTGCACATTTCCATGCAGAGATATATCATTAACATTGTTTGGATTTCCATATGACTATCTCTTGCGATCACTCTGATGTACTTACTACGCCTAGTAAGCATCCACATGCTATACTCAAACATCCCAATGTCAGCATCTTTATGAGATCAAATGATTTGATCGAATCAAATAGTATACGCATGTGCTAGTCTTTCCGAATCAATAATGTCCATTCTCATTGATTCTATGACTAGTGAAATTTTAGGTTAAAACATAATTGCACATGATAAGCATCTCACTATCATGATCTCATCATGAATGCCTCCATACTATGTTTATACCATGGACTTTATTAAACAGTTATACAATATTACTCTAAACAATATTAAGTATTGATTGATAAATAATGCCTTTTTATTAATATGTTTCTAAAAATATCATTACAATGATTGTCTTTAGAGCACCTGTACTAACAATATCCACTGCTCTAGTGTGACGGGTACCCTTTAAACCAAACCACCTAGCCTTCATGTACTAAACATTAGACCCAAACCTTAGGGCCCATGAACCATGATAATGTTAAGCTATCATCATGAACCAATTTTTTCCAAAGACATGCATAACCATGCATACATGTACAATCATGCATTCATGATTCATAAAGCATGCATTCCATTTTTTAATGAGTCTAGGTTGTACCTTGAACCAGTCGAGAGTCAACCCAATTAAGCCCAGGGCCCTTCAGTCTTAAACACCTCTCACCCAAATGGACCCAAGGCCCATTGGCCCCAAATACCTCTCATCCAATTGGACCCAAGACCCATCAACCTTCAACACCTCTCACTCAAATGGACCCAAGGCCCATTAGCCCCAAACACCTCTCACCCGAGTGGACCCAAGGCCCATCAGCCTTAAACATCTCTCACCCAAATGGATCTAAAGCCTATTAGCCTCAAGACACCTCTCACTCAAATAGACCCAAGGCCCATTAGCCTCAAACATTATCATCACCACCTAAAGCCCAAACTCAGTTGGCACCAATATCTCTCCAAGCCGAAATCCATTTGGCAACATTATCTCTCAAAGCCCAAATCCAGGTGGCATCAAAATCTCTCTAAAGCCCAAACTCAGTTGGTATCCTAATCTCTCCAAAGCCCAAATCTAGTTGGCACCAAGATCTCTCAAAGCCCAACCTCAATTGGCACCCTGATCTCTCCACGCCCAAACCCTGTTGGCACCAAGATCTCTAAAAGCCTAAAACCATTTGGCACCAAAATCTCTCTAAAGCCCAAACTCAGTTGGCACTAAGATCTCTCTGAAGCCCAAACCCAATTGGCACCAAGATCTCTCAAAGCCCAAATCAGTTGGCACCAAGATTTCTCCAAAGCCCAAATCCATTTGTCAACATTATCTCAATAAAGCCTAAACCCAGTTGGCACCATTAAATCCAAATAACTTTGGGCCACCATTACTTTAGGAATTAATTTCCTAGGAATTTGCAATGCATAACTTTTCCTAAAACCTAGAACAGAGTTAGGTGTCCTTTTCCCTATAAACCTAGAACAGAGTTAGGTGTCCTTTTCCCTATAAGCCTAGAACAGAGTTGGTTTTTCCTTTTCCTAAAACCTAGAATAGAGTTAGGTGTCCTTTTCCTTATAAGCCTAAAATAGAGTTAGGTTTTCCTTTTCCCTATAAACCTAGAACAGAGTTAGGTTTTCCTTTTCCCTATAAACCTAGAACAGACTTAGGTTTTCCTTTTCCTAAAACATAAAACAAAGTTAGGTGTTCTTTTCCCTAAAAACCTATAATAGAGTTAGGTTTTCTCTCTCATGTATTGATCCCTTTTCCTTATCTTTAAAAGGTACCAATGGCCAACCCAGCTAATGTGGATGCCATCGACACACTTCTCACCACCCTTATCAAAAGGGAAGAGGAGAATTTTGAAGCCGTGCTGAAATCCACCCTTAGTACTCAACAAATCCGCTTCAACGAAGCCTTAATCGCTTAACAAACCAGCTTCAATGAAATATTGATCGTTCAACAAGCCAACTTTTCCAAAGGCTTGACCTCTCAACAAACCAGCTTCCACAGTGCACTGGCCTATGTAACTAAAGCCTTGAATTCCGAGATTGATGACATAAAATCCATGAATCAGACCAGGCCCAAACTAGCTGATCCAAGCTCTTCAAATACACCTCAAGTTAATTTGACCAACACTAACCCTTCCTTTTCCTTGAATCCTTTTCAAGGTAAGGAAACCTTCACCCATTCACCCATTGAAAAGTCTGTGAAGCGCAATACTATTGTGTTAGGGTATAGCCACATAATGGAGAGATGTACAAGCAGAATAATACCTTCACTTCCATTACCTCTACCAAACAGAAGAGTCAGTCTCTGAAAAAGAAATTCACAGATTTGGGTATGCCTTTGAGCTTCATTTACAAGAAGGCTTTGGAATCTAAACTGGTCACACCTTTAGAATCAAAGGCATCTCCTAACCCTTTGCCTAAAAGCTGGAATATGAGTGAGTATTGTGATTATCATTAAAGTTTTGGGCATAAAACAAATATGTGCAAGAACTTAAGACACAAAATCTAAGATCTCATTTACGTTGGAGATATCCTTCCTCCTGGCCCGATCTTTGATGCCCCCATTTACCTTCGAACCATCATCAATCCTTTCAGGTCTGAAGATTCAGATTAGAAGGAAGGTAAGTGGAAATAGACCCTAACTCATCAACCAACCAGAGCCCAAATTGGCATAGTTTATGGAGGAATTCAAGCCCAGTTAATCTGACCTATCTGAGATTGAGTTAATATCAGAGTCTAAACTTGAGTCGGAGTTAGAGTCTGTTGAGTCTGTTTCTTCTTTTTACTCTGTAGAGTCTGTAATGGATCTTCTAGGTCCTCCTTTTAATTTTGATGTAGTCTGTGAGGCCGTAACTCTTGTTATCAATGAAAGTGTTCAATTTTCCTCTTATATCCTTGAGTCTTTTTTCCTCTCTATGAATCCAATTTAAAAGAGGCATTAAAAAAAAAAAAAAGAGAATCAATTAACTTTGGCACAGATGATAAATTGAAATTCACATTCATTGCATCATCATGATAAGGCTTCTTTAGTCAAGATTGTTCAAGAATTTTCAGATTGTTTTGCCTGGCAACCTCAAGATATGGCAGGTATCAATCCAAGCATAAGCAGTCCATAAAATTCTGACTCATGAGAATGTGAAGCCCATAAAGCAGAAGTTACGGAGGATGAAGACAGAGTGGTCTCTCAAAATCAAAGAGGAAGTTGCCAGGTTATTGAAGAACGGTTTCATTGAACCTGTCACTTACCCTTCATGCCTAGCCAACATAGTGCCTGTGCCCAAGAAGAATGGGAAAGTAAGAATGTTGGTTACAGGGATTTGAACAAAGCCTGTCCAAAAGATGATTTTTCTTTACCTCATATAGACTTATTGGTTGACCGCATTACCAGATCTGAGATAGTCTCCTTGACTGATTCATATGCAGGTATGATCAAATACAAGTCTATCCACCTGACAAGGAAAAGATAGCCTTTATGACAGAATGGGGCACCTACTGCTATAAGCTCATGCCTTTTGGTTTAAAGAATGCCGGGGCAACATACCAGAAAATAGCTCCGAAAAAATGCAAATGGAGATATGTAGGCAGCTCACGTTGGGTACGGTCTAAAGCATAATAAAATTATCATTTTTTGTGCCCAGATTAATTGATCCATGCTCACTAAGTTGAAAACTTGAATAAGATGGCTTAGGCAAAAATTAGAGCTCCTCGGCAAGTTGAGAACCCAGAAGGGTAGCTCGGGAAAAAATTAGAGTAAAAAAAATAAATAAATAATAAAATCATCATTTCCTGAGTCAATCATCATAGCAAAAAGTTGCTAACAAATCCTTGTCAGAGTTATAAAAATCATTTCAGTATCTTGGCGTCAAACGATTGTCATGTTAATCTGTCACATCTCTTAGCTAATTGGCTAAATTATCTTTGTTCCGCATCAGGGGTATTTCCTTTTGTGTCAATCATCACATCTCTTAGTCAAAGCAGTTAAATGGCTAAACCACCCTAATCCCTCGTTAGGGGCATGCTTTCTCAAGTCAATATCTAGTTATTGTGGCTAAATCTATCATCCGAGGATAAGTAATCTAAAGTCATTACTCCTTGAGTCGATTGTCCAAATTGTCAAATCATAAAGTCTTTTCCTTTCATGATGAATGACTTTTCTTTCAAGTCATTTGACTCGTGTGTCAGTTCCAAAAAACCCAACCGGTAAAGTGTCAATCAAGTCATTGACTCTTGTGTCAGTCCTACTTGTCCAAACCGACAAAGTGTCAACCCCAAGAATCCTTTAATATCAAACAGTAGGAATAGCTCCGCTTGTTTTTTTTCATAAGGCAAACTCATAAAACCTCCCATTTCCAAAAAGCAACTCCAAGGTTAAGGGGCAAAGCAGAAAGGATTCAATGGTTTGAGCAAAAGGGGGTTCAGATTCCTCTAATCTTCATTAGTGAAACCAAAGTCAAAATTCTCAAGTGATCCTTGGATCATTTGAATAGCCAAGCCCTCATTACCAAATTTTGAAAATTGGGTCAGGTATGGAATCAAAATTGGATCACGAATCAAGGTTTATGAGCCTAAGCAGCCAAGTTATCTTTCTGAAGGTCTGAACCCATCTGAAAAAGCCTCTAGCCTGAGATAGAGCCAACCACAAATTCATCTCCCATAAACCTCATTGAACAAAGTCATCTTTGGCAAGAACCAAGCGGATAAACTCTCAAAGCCATCCTTCGGTCCAAATTAAAACCAATCCATATAGCCTTCCATTAGGTGTCCAAATTCAAACCGACAGTACCAACTCACATAGTTGACCTTTAAGAGTCTAAAACCATTCTGACAAGGCATACTTGACCTCATCCTTCCAAGTTAATCTTTGAACCAATACTGAGCATGGAATCATCCTCAATCCAACACACTCGGTCAAAACTAAATGTGGCTTCAAAAGCTCACCAGTCCTACTGGTCACTACCCGACAAATTGCCAACTCCCTCTCAAACATTAACGACCACCAAAGTGATTTGAGTCATCATTCCTCAAAAGCGGGCCATCTCTTCAAATCACAGTCCCCAAAAATGGGTCATCCCCACAAGAACACAAGTGCAGCCTTTAGTCCAAACCTTATTCAAATCCATGATCCAAGACCAACCATAGTCTCAGCCTTTGATCCAAGATCAAGTCCTAAGCTTACCTTTTGATCCGGGATCAAACCCTATTCAAATCCAAGATATTATATCAGCCAAAATCTCATCATTTGGTCAAACCTGATGCAACCTTTGATCCAAGATCAATGCCCATAATCTCACCCTCAAAGATCAACAAAATAACCAAGTCACCCTTTTCCACAAGTCACCTTCCTTCAAAAAATGGGGCATCCTACTAAAATTTCAATCATCAATCTGACATTTCTAAAAAATTATCAATGCATATCAACCTTTCCCTGGTTCAAGGTATTAAATTTGTCAAAACATGCACTAGAAATAGGATGCACATGCAAAATTCAGAGTCTCAATTAGTGTCAATCAAAGCTCATTGAACCCTCTAAAGGTAATTGCATTTTCCAAACTGGAGCAAAAATTTATTGCCTAAAGAGCTTAGGTTTTCACTTTTGGCCTAATATAGAGTTAGGCCATTGCATCTCATTAAATTCTTTCTGATTTAGGGCATCCTAAATTGTATTTTTTCCTTAGATTTTGGAAAATCTCTTAAGCCATACATCATTTTCTTTAACTCAAAGATTTATAAGTCACATATCATTAAAGTCTTACTCATTCAAATTTGAATTTGAGAAAACCAAAAATCATTTTAAGCCTAAGTAGCCCTTGGCGAACGAAAAATCATTTTAAGCCCAAGTAGCCCTTGGCAAACAAAAAATCATTTTAAGCCCAAGTAGCCCTTAGTAACCAAAAAATCATTCTAAGCCCAAGCAGCCCTTGGCAAACCAAAAATCATTTTAAGCCCAAGTAGCCCTTGGCAAACCAACAATCATTCTAAGCCCAAGCAGGCCTTGGCAAACTAAAAACTCATTCTAAGCCCAAGCAGCCCTTGGCAAACCAAAAAATCATTCTAAGCCCAAGCAGTTCTTGGCAAACCAAAAAATCATTCTAAGCCCAAGCAGTCCTTGGCAAACCAAAAAATCATTCTAAGCCCAAGCAGCCCTTGGCAAACCAAAAATCATTCTAAGCACAAGTAGCCCTTGGAAAATAAAAATTCATTTTAAGCCTAAGTAGCCCTTGGCAAACAAAAAATCATTTAAGCCCAAGGAGCCTTTGGTAAACAAATAATCATTTTAAGCCCAAGCAGCCCTCAGCAAACCAATAATCATTTTAAGCTCAAGCAGCCCTTGGCAAGCTAAAAATCATTTTAAGCCCAAGTAGCCCTTGGCAAACCAAAAATCATTTTAAGCCCAAGTAGCCCTTGGCAAACAAAAAATCATTTTAGGCCCAAGTGCAGCCCTTGGTGTAATCAAAATCCATTTTCATCCAATTTCATCCTGAAAGATGTCTGAAATCAAAATCCATTTTCATCCAATTTCGTTCTGAAAGATGTCTGAAATCAAAAATCTATATTCCATCTAATTTATTCTGAAAAAATGTTTGAAATCAAAATCCATCTTTCACCTGATTTCATTCTGAAAAATGTATGAAATCAAAATCTATTTTCCATCTAATTTCATTTTGAAAGATGTTTAAAATCAAAAATCTATTTTTCCATCTCACCTCCAGACCCTGCAAAATGCGATCAAAATGCATTCTTTTGTTCCAAGAAGACAAGAACAACCTAGTTCACTTACATCATGTCTGTCATCTAAAATGGACTCTTGAGCATTCATCTTATATGCTTAACATAACACCAATATCATCTTTAGCACAACATTCTTATCACCCTAGCAGAGAGTTAAGATCCCTTATTTTGAGACCTATAGCAGAGTTAGGCCTCTCTTTCTCTAAAGTCAACCATCTTGGGGCATCCTTGGGGTTTATCTTCTCTAACATATAGCAACTATCCTAAGGCATTGTTAGGACCTCTCTATTCAAAACCTATTGCAAATTGGGTTCCTCTTGTAGAATCATCCATCTTGAACCTTTTCTGAGGGTAGCCTTAGAATCTTTTCAGACCATCCTAAGGGTAGTTTTAGGATCTTATCATACCTTTTCCAAGGGTACCCTTTAGAATCTTTTCAATCCATCCTAAGGGTAGCTTTAGGATATTTTTCGACCTTTTTAGGGGCAACCTTAAGAGCACCTCTTTATACCATTCCTAGGATAGTATTAGGATATCTTTACCTTATCATGGTAGTCTATGTCCACTATCATCATGATTACTTTTCTAGAAAAGCAACCATGCTAAGGGGCAGTAGTGAACACTAGTTTTTCGTACCCCTCAGACTTATGCCAAGTCGATCGGCACTCACCGGAACCAAACCCACGCTCGGACATACTCAGAAATGCATCGAACTAAAGCCGGATTCGGCTGCCACCTTCAGTGCAGGGTGGTGCTGCCTTATTTAGGAGGCGGTGCCGCCACCCCCTTTGGGCGGTACCGCCGTGGCACAAAGCAGCTACCACCCTTTTTCTCAGCCCATGCCGCCAAAAGGCACGGCGGCGTTGCTGCCCCCTACGGTGGCACCCCTCTTTGCTTATAAAAGGAGCCCTCCCCTTCATTATTTCACACACCGAAAACCCTTGAAGTTGATTTTCCTATTCGGATTTCCTCTATTTCTCTCTTATACACCAATTTCTTCTTATTTCTTTAACTCTCTTTGAGTTTAAAGAATAATCAATTCGGGGTGAGTGGAGCCCAAATTTCTTTAGTTCTCTTTGAGCTAAAGAAGCACCAAATCTAAGGCGCGTGGAGCCTCAAAATTATTTCTAACAAAAACACTCTGCTAATTTAAAACTAGCAGGTAAAAAGACAATTCGACCATCTTCCTGGACTTCAACCAATCCAAGGTGAAATTTCAATCCGGGCATGCAATCCTACCGCCGCCTCCCAAAGAGAGAATTGTCAGATAAAGGACTACCCAACCACCGATCCAAGGTGAAATTTCGATCCGGGCATGTAATCCGACCGTCACCTCCCAAAGAGTGAATTGTCAAATAAAGGACAATCCAACCACCGATCTAAGGTGAAATTTTGATCTAGGTGTGCAATCGGACCACCACCTCCCAAAGAGCTAATTGTCAGATAAAAGACAATCCAACCACCAATCCAAGGTGAAATTTCTGATTTGGGCTAGCAATCAGACCGCCGCCTCCCAAAGAGCAAGGGAGCAGGTATCGTCTCCTAACTCTCCTTTATTTTGATAGAGCATCAAAATAGGCAAATCTCCTTTATTTTTTGGTAGAGCATCATAATAAAGAGTCCAAAACATGATAAGTTGGGCATAAATCAACCCTCCTTCGCAAAAAAGGAGAACTGCGTGGGTTTTTATTCCTATTCGATGGGATACGCAGGCAAGCTATCTAAAAGCTTCAAACCCAAAGATGTTAAAAACCATCTCTTTTCTATTATTGCTTTATTAATTGCTTTATTAAATGTATTATTTGGGGAATGTGTGATCAGCCTAGAACCCATAAGGGCTAGAGTTGATATCCCATATTTTGAGGTTCTTGAATTGTAATAATTTAATTTATCGCTCTCTAAACTGCTTTACCTGCTTTATTTTATCGCTTTCATCCATTCATTAACCTAATCATGCAACTATATATATCTCATCCTTTAAACTGCTCATGAAAATGCTTTAAATCAAGGTTAAAATTAGAAGCCAAGTCCAACCGAAAACCTAGTCCCTGAATCCTCTTTGGTTTTAAAGACTAGTGCACTTATTTTCCTTTGGGATATAATTGGAGTCAAATTGGGTTTTTACCTTAAATTTTTCTAACAAAAATAACTTAAGGTGGCGACTTCAAAACAATCAAAAATCATTTTCAAAAAAAGGGTGTTAAGGTCGCCTGTCGATCTGTGAGAAATCGTCCCTAAAAAATGATGAACATTCCCGATCTCCCTGGATCAGCGGGATGAGGGCAGTGCTCGAGTGAGGCCTCATAGGCATGTGATTTGTAAAGATGGTATTATAGTGGATCCTCAAAAGATTGAAGCAGTTGCAAATTGGCCTCAGCCTACCAGTGTTTCTGAAGTCCATAGTTTTCTGGGTATGGCAGTTACAGGCGGTTTGTGAAGGATTTCTCCAGAATTGCTGCTCCATTGACAAAGCTAACTAAAAAACAAGAGCGTTATCTATAGACTGATGAGTATGAGAGCAATTTCCAAACTTTGAAGTCCTGCCTTATGAGTGCTCTAGTGTTAGCATTACCAGCAAAGGGTGAGAAGTTTACTATATACTGTGATGCTTCCCGAGTGGGATTAGGGTGTGTGTTAATGCAGAATAGGAGAGTGATTGCTTATGCTTCCCGTCAGTTAAAGAAGCATGAAGCGAACTATCCGACATATGATCTAAAGGCATTATCTATATGGGTTTAAATGTGAGATATATACTTATCATAAGAGTTTGCAGTATATATTTCAACAGAAGGATTTGAATCTTCGGTAGCATAAATGGGTGGAGTTTCTTAAGGATTATGATTATGTAATCCTTTATCATTCGGGAAAAGCTAATGTAGTGGCTGATGCATTAAGCCAAAAGTCTATGGGCAGTCTAGCTCATATTTCAGTTGGTAGGAGACCCTTGATCCGTGAGATGGGAGAGTTAATTAATTTAGGTATGGAGTTGGATTTGGGATCCCAGGAACGTAACTAGGCTCTGATATTCCAATTTTGAGTGAAGTCACTGTTGATTGATGATATTAAAGTGGCTCAAGATAGGGATCCATATCTATTGAAGCTTAAGGGAGATGTACTGAATGGCAAGATGACAGAGTTTACAGCGGAGGATGATGTACTGAAGTGTGGGAAACGTATATGTGTATTAGATATTGATGGGCTACGGGATCAGATTATGAGAAAGGCTCATTATTCAGCATACAATGTATATACAGGGATTACCAAGATGTACAATGACTTGAGGGATGTGTATTTGTTGGAAATCGAAATCAGAAAAGGGCAGCGGAATAAAATTTTTATTCGATTTCCTCCATGATCCATATGAAGATCCAGATCAGAAGGTTAGGGTTTATACCTTTGGTTGATGATTTGACTACGAAAGAGTGATTCTGAGTCAGGAGCAGAAGCTTACGGTATCCACACGAACGGATCGTATCTCTTTTGATTCATCTCACGAACAAGAAGATAATCTCCAAGACGTTTTGCTAGATTTGTCTAAGAGAATTAGGATTAGGGTTCACTTCCTTTTTTTGAAAAACGGCAGAAAAGTTAGTCTGACCTAAAAATAACATCATATATGTATTTATAGGCATTTAACCCTAGCATTAGGTTAACTAATAAAACCCTAATTCGCCTCATCTGACTTGGGCTAGAATTTTGGGCTTATATTAGTTCTTAGCTAAAAATTTTAGCCCAATGCTTATTTTTTAATCCATCTCATGAATTAAAATTCCTATTATCGATCCGATCTAAATGTGTGACCCTATAGGTTCCCATAACATTAGCAGTGACATAAAATCATATTTTATGTCACAAGCAGTGAG
>CANXYC010517003.1:0-17978 GCA_948193065.1 Aleurites moluccanus
ATATATATATATAGAGGTATATAGGTAGGTTTAGTTTATTTAGTTTTTTTTTTTGAAAAAATCAAATCACCTTAAAAAAATCAAAATTAAAAAAAAAATTAATAGAAACAAAATGAAATTTGAAAAATTAAATTGACCGATTCAAATTGATTTGGTTTAATTTAATTCAATTGGTTTGATTTGATTTCCTATTCAGATGTTGATATATTAAAAATAATAAAAAAAATTGACACGTGAGGTTCGATATCGGAATTCTGACCGAATTTTAATTTTGTATTAAATTTATTAAAAATTAAAAATATATGTATAAAATTATCAAAATTTTTATTTCATAATAAAATTATAATTTTATAAATAATTTATATTTTTTTTTATAATTAACTCTAATAATTATTATATATTGAGAGAGAAAAGGAACATGGAGGTTGATGTATGATAAATTCAGGGAGATGATAAATAGAGTGGGATATATAATTTTTATTTTCACGTCATACCTATTAAAAAAATTTATTCAAGTTAGCTTTAATGAATTTGTAATAGTAAAAAAATGTTAGGGTGAAAAATGAATATTTTGAATGATTTAAAATTTTATCTTTAAATAGGAAACCTTAAAAATAAATATAAAACTGTTAAAACTATAAGAAAAAACTTTGGAAAAAAAAAACTATCATAAAATTATGCACAATAATAATTATTCAATATTTGTATATTGAGTGATTATAAAATTATATAAAATTATTAATTTATTCTAAAAATTTTATTTATTTATTTTTAATATTATCTAAAATATAAAATAAAATAATAAAATTTCATGTATGTATATGTATATATTATATTATTATATAATATAAAAATTTATTAATATTTATTGTAAGATATTATTTTTTTTATGCATGTTAGCATTACATAAGTTATGTTTTTATTCATTATATATAAATACAATCATATAAATAATGCTATGTAAATTAATTTTTTATGAAAAATGTAAATTATTTTTTGAAAAAATAAATATCGCAAAAGTCAAATATTAAACTTACTTTATAATCAAGTATACTAATAGATACTATATTATTAATTTTATAAATAATTTTATTGAAATATTGATTAAATTTTTTATAATCAATGATAGCGGCGAGACATGAAATCCTAAAAATCAAGAGGTTCAAGTTTATTTAGATTTATTTCTTGTTGAATATGTGTTATAATTTATCTGATCTTGTGGACATAGACATTTAAATTAATGTCTAATTTGATTTGATTTTGATTTATAAATGAAAGGGAATTTAATAATTAAGGTATAATTTTTTTTAAAATAATATTTCATTCGTCTGAAAAAAAAATAAATTTATTTTTTTTTATTTATTTATTTTAAAAAAAATTAATATGTTGATTTATTAATATATCTCTATTTAACATTTTATCATATTATATTTTTATCAATAATTAATTAATTAATTTTATTGAATTAAATAAAATATATATGCTATAAATACAAATGTCTTATTAGAAAATGATGCAAAATTTTTTAATAAAATATTCAATTTATTAATCTATTAGTTTTATAAGACTTTTCAAAATTTTAATGATATTTAAAGATTTAAAAATTAAAATTTTATATGCAACAAAACTTAACATTAAATAAATTTTTTATTAATAAGATGTGATCTTAATGTTAAGACACACTTATATCCATAATAAAATCTCATAATTAATTCATAAAAAATACATACATACCTTTAAATTATTAAAAATTTAATGAAAGCTAATTTATAAGATTTAGTCCTATAAAAATTTATGAACTAACTGTGATTATTTATTTATTAATATAAATAATTTAGTCTTATCAATAATAAGATAAATATAAGAATAAATGTGATTAAATAAAAATAAATAAATTTTTATTAGTAATGAAAAATTTTATTAATTTGTAAAATTAAAATTAAATTTTTAAATAATTATTTATTAATATAAATGAAGAGTATTTATAAAAAAATAAAATAAAAATTATTATTTTAATTAAATTAATTATTTTTTAATTTATGTAAAAATAAAAATATATTTATTTTTTCGGGACGAAAAAAGTAATATATTTAAACAAACAGTTTTTAGTTGCAAGGACAGCCACAATACAAGTCATTAAAATCACATATTTCAGCTGGCTCAGCTATGAACTAACGAAGCTGCTCCCGCCGCTCTGATAAGTGGTGATCAGTAGGTGAAATAAGAAAACCGTAATAAGTCCTAAACAAATTGACTTGTCCCAATAAAGACAACCTCAAAATACCCAAAAAATCACTCTTTTAGCCACATATTTACAAACATACCCTTACCTTCTCTTCAGCTACCTCCAACAAAATCACGTCTCTTCACCAGACACGATCATTTCCTTATAAAAACTCTTCTAAACTGCCTCTCTACTTCTTCTCAGGGACAGCTAAAAATCTTGAAATCCCTCTCTTTTTCGCACAATCAAAATTACAAAACAAAATGTCTCTCGCAAGCTCTTCCATTGTTCCTACCAAATCTTTCATTTCATCTAACAAACCCCACCAACCTTCTTTTGTTATCAACAAGTTATCTTCTAGATCCCTGTTTCATATCACTGCCGTCCATGCCGCTGAGCCTAACAAAAACCCCATTGTCTCTGATAAACCTGGGAAACCACATGGGATTAACACGTCTACATCAAGTGCGACAACAACGGCACCAGCAGCGGCTGCGCCGACAACTACCAATGTGGTTCCTATGAAATGGAGTGTGGACAGCTGGAAATCGAAGAAGGCTTTGCAGCTTCCCGAATACCCAAATAAGGAGGAGCTTGACTCTGTGCTTAGAACGCTGGATGCTTTTCCTCCGATTGTGTTTGCTGGTGAGGCTAGGAGTTTAGAAGAGAAGCTGGCTGAGGCTGCTATGGGTAATGCTTTTCTGTTGCAAGGGGGAGATTGCGCAGAGAGTTTCAAGGAGTTTAATGCTAATAACATCCGTGACACTTTCAGGATTCTTCTTCAGATGGGTGCTGTTTTGATGTTTGGTGGCCAAATGCCCGTTATCAAGGTCGGCTCAAAACAGTTTAAAGAATATTTTCGGAACAAGATTTTATATTCAATAACACTTCTGTTTTTATTTTTTTTTAAATTTGCTTCCTTTAATTGACAAGTTGCTTGTTGTTTCTGTTATAGGTGGGACGCATGGCGGGTCAGTTTGCGAAGCCAAGATCAGATCCTTTTGAGGAAAATAATGGAGTAAAGTTGCCTAGTTACAGAGGGGACAACGTAAACGGAGATGCTTTCGACGAGAAGTCGAGAATTCCTGACCCACAAAGGTTGATCAGGGCTTACTGTCAATCAGCAGCAACTTTGAATCTTCTTCGAGCGTTTGCTACCGGTGGTTATGCTGCTATGCAGAGGGTTACACAGTGGAATCTTGATTTCACAGAACACAGTGAGCAGGGAGACAGGTATAATTCAAATTAGGCAACCTGGGATCCTTTTGTATATATTTGTTTATGTTGGATTAGTATTAAATAGAAGTTCCTGGGTGGAGACAATTGGACAAGTGAAAGTTAGAAAAATTTGACTATTAGCTGTTAATGTTTTGCTGCTTTTTTAGAGTATGATTGTGTGTTGTGGACATAAGACAGCGAAATTTACCTCCCCTTGTATATAATCTGATAAATTTATGATGGGTTCCAAAATTTTGTTTTGATATGATTGGCCTTTAATAATTTGCATTTCACATGTTGTAGCTATTATTCTCTGTTATAATTAATAATTCAGATTGTCTTATATCCGTGATGAAATTAAAATCCTTGTTCTTTATTCTCAAAATCACATGGGCTTAATTAAGCTTATTAATTGATTTGGGCAGTGAACATTTCCTAGCTGTAAAATCACGGTTAACTATAACTGAATTCTTATTGAAACTTTGCAAATTTTTTTATGTTTGGGCCAAGTAAGAAAGCTTTATAATCCAGTTTTAATTGTAGAACTAGATTAGAAAAATTATACTTGGCCATCATTTCAAGATTCTAGTAGAAATTCTACCAAAATCTACAATCGACACCTTATTGAAACAAAATCCAAGTTGATTGATTTTAGTGTTAATGATTGAAGTTGTTTTATGATGTTGGAAATTTTTATTTACAAGTTTAGTGGTCACAACTGATATTAATCTTGATAATCCAAAAACATGTACAAGAATTGTGGATGGAAGTGGGTTTTAATAGGTTATTAATTTAAATCCTAATTTGGCTTGAAGCTTGATTCTCTTTTGGCGCATTAACTTAAATGAAAAATATGCCTTTTCTTTTCTTGGTGTGGTAGGTACCGCGAACTTGCAAATCGCGTTGACGAGGCCCTTGGATTCATGGGTGCTGCTGGTCTCACGGTTGACCATCCTATTATGACAACAACTGATTTCTGGACATCCCATGAGTGCTTGCTTTTGCCTTATGAGCAGTCACTTACCAGGCTGGATTCAACTTCTGGCCTCTACTATGACTGCTCTGCCCATTTTCTCTGGGTTGGAGAACGTACTAGACAGCTAAATGGTGCTCATGTCGAGTTTTTGAGAGGAGTTGCAAATCCCCTTGGCATTAAGGTTACATTCTCTCCTCTAATTTATCTAATTCATATTTGTAAAATTTCCTTATCACCGTTGACCAAGCTGGTTTGTTGGGGTTGTTCTAGGTTAAAATTTGTTTTGATTCTACTTTAAACGCCTGAATATGAACATAGTAATCAACTGGAGAGTGGAACATTAAAGTTACCAAGATCAGCTTCCATGAGTTGATTGATTGCATATTTAATACTGTTGGGACAAAATGGTTTTCTTATGATCACCTTTTAAGCTTATGAAATTTTGTTCTTCTTATTCTTGTCAAGATATATAACTGGGCAACTGGCTGACTTTGAACAGTTAATTTGAAAATTAATAACTTTATTGGTTTGTGATGGGTAATTTGTATTTGGTACTTGAGATATTCTCATGCAATTTGTTTTCTTTTGCTTCAGGTGAGTGATAAGATGGATCCAAATGAGTTAGTTAAGCTCATTGAGATTCTGAATCCTCAGAACAAACCAGGGAGAATAACAATTATCACAAGAATGGGAGCCGAGAACATGAGAGTGAAGCTTCCCCATTTAATTAGGGCTGTTTGCAGGGCTGGGCAAATTGTCACATGGGTCAGTGATCCTATGCATGGAAACACCATAAAGGCTCCTTGTGGTCTAAAAACTCGACCATTCGATTCCATCAGGGTATGATACTACTATCTTACATACGCCCGACAAAACAGAAAAATAAAATGAAATGTGACTAAAGAGGGAAAAGTAAGTATTGGACTTGGCATTAGAAACAATGAGCAAAACAAAAGTTATTCTGCATCAACACAACATATAATAGGTATCTGAAATCCAAATAAATGAGAGTTTTAGTTTAGGAAATACTTTTTATTATGTTATTTTATAATTTAGATTAGCCTTTTGCCCTTAGCTTTATTGGTTGTCATCCATATAAGAAACTTTATTCTGCCATAATTTGCTATGTTATCCTAGTATTGAGCTACACTTACCAATAAGTGCTTGCAATTAGTAGAGTATCTATTCGTATATTTGTGGACCATCCTCAACTGTTGAACAAAAGTTGGCCTAGCTCCACAATTGTACATGGTGGGTTATATAGCTTTGGGGGACCATTTAATTTTCTAGAAATAGACAAATAAGAGGGCAATCAAAGTAAGGTGTGGTAGGTGGGAAAGCGACTAATTTTAAAAGGTCTTTGGGGCCATAATAGCCAATCATGATTCCTTAATTATGCAATCAATGGTTAAGCAAGAAATACATTCAGTGGGTAGGTGGTTATATCATCAAGTTGACAAAATCCATTTTTCAATATTAGAATATTCATATGTTCTTAAAGTGTTGCTTTCCACTATGGTCCCTCTTATTCCAGTAATTTTGATTTGTGGTGTTAAGGCCAAGGGGGAAGAGCAGTTGTTGTGAGGTGGTGGTTGTTAGGGTTTCTCTTTATAAAATATTCATTGTAGATTAATGTTTCTTGTCAATATCATATGACTTCTTTATATTTGAAAACTTGCTTATAGTTCCTCAGCAACTTATCAATCGAAATAATCTAACATTTTCCTTTCGATCTTTTATTTGGACAGGCGGAGGTAAGAGCATTCTTTGATGTGCATGATCAAGAAGGAAGCCACCCTGGAGGAGTTCATCTAGAGATGACTGGCCAAAATGTGACGGAGTGCATTGGGGGATCACGAACTGTGACATTTGATGACTTGAGTTCGCGCTACCACACACACTGCGACCCTAGACTCAATGCATCACAATCTCTAGAGCTCGCCTTCATCATCGCTGAGCGCCTTAGAAAGAGAAGGATCAGATCTCAACCCTCTATTGCCCCCATAAGCCTGTAAAACGGCACTGAAGGCTCGATATTTTTTTTTAACGAAGTTATTAAATCCTGTATTAGTAGAACTATATGACTTCGAAATAATTTATGTCATGTATTGTTTGTGTATAATGGAAGACAGTAATGCCTGAGGCTTCGAAGAAAAAAAAAGAATAAAGAAAAAGTTAAAAGGCTGCTTCCTAAAATGATAAATGTTGAATTGGGTGGATTACATGTATATAATCCAATAAAATGTTGAGTTGGAAATATTCAATCTGAGAGTTGTAAGCTGCCATGTTGAAATATAATATTTTTGCAAATATAGAAGTACAAATTAATTTAGTATGGCCACAATTTGAAATTTTTTTTATAAGAAATTAATTAAATTGAATTTTGTTTTGCTAATTTTCATGTTTGAAAATACATTGTTAATAAAACTAATAATTATTATAAAAAAAAAAAAAAACATCTCAAAATAGAATTTTGTAAGAATTTCTATTTTATATAGGAATAAAATGAGAAAATAATTATTTTTTAAAATAAATATTTTTTAATTATTTCAAATAATAAAATTTAAACAAATTTTATTGAAATAAATTTAATTATTAATTGAATTAAATTTTATTGATTATCGCTTTTCAATTAATTCTACTTCAAAAATGGAATTCTAAACAATTCTATTAATTAAATTTCAATTGAAGTGAATTCTTTACGTGAGTTATTTTAAAGGGTCTCCTAATTCTCCAAGTTTATGGTCAGACTTCAGGGATAATCTTGTATCAAGACCAACCACTGGATTGTTTAGATTGAGCAAGTATACCTCTGCAGTTTCATATATGGCCTTAAGCCCATTCGGTTATATGAATGAATAGCCCATTGGACATCAATTCTGCGATCTGGCCATTGTGTTTGGACGTCGTTTAACGATCAAACGCACTCACACTAGTCGTTTAACTTAGACACGACGCGATCAGTTGTGGCGTGAATCTTGCGCGCACACGTCGATGACAACGTTAAGTTATCGGCCGTGCGTCTGGGTTTCTCCAAACGCGGAACGCCAAACTCTCCGCGTTTTATCTCTTAACATTTATAAAGGATCCAAAAGCCAATTTCTGTTAACTTTATTCTGTTTTTTACTTTCATCAATGGAGAATTCTCAAGCTCAAGGTTCAGAAATTAGAGATCGCAGACCAGATGCTCTTGGCAACCTCAAAATCCTGCCCGACGAGCTTATCTGTGTTATTCTGGAGAATCTTACTCCTCGAGACGTCGCTCGTCTTTCTTGCGTTAGCAGGTATATGATTTATGGATTTCCTCTTCTTTAATTTGATATTATTTTTCTATACTAATACTGATTGATTTTGATTTGGCTTTTGACGTTAGATTTTATTTCTAATATGTTTATCAATCAAATTCTTCATTGCAATTTCAATGATGCCCTAACTTGTATGTAGTTAACTTCAACTTTTCATTTATTTCTCATTTCTTTGATCTTTCTGTACAGTGTGATGTACATTTTATGCAATGAAGAACCACTCTGGATGAGTTTATGCCTTAATAGCGTGAATGGTCCGCTTCAGTATCAAGGCTCTTGGAAGAAAACTACGTTGCATTTGTATGTATCAGGAATCATGCTTTGAAATTTTATAGATTTTCTTTGCAGAGTGCTAATTATTAACTGACTTTGCTGCTTAGTTTGACTCTGTAACATAAATTCTGTTCTGTTTTTTTTTTGGTATCCAGAGAGAATGTGCCTGATGAATATGAAGTGCGCTGTGGAAAACTTCTTCATTTTGATGGTTGGTGCTTGTGGCACAATTTCTTGGTGTTTTGTTGTGACTGTTATAAGTACACTTATTTAGCTCAAGTGCGTGTGTCTATATCTTTATGCAGGTTTCAACTCTTCATTCTTGTATAGAAGATTATACAGGTGTAATACTACTTTGTCTGGGTTTTCATTTGATTTTGGAAATGTGGAAAGGAAGAAAGAGATATCTTCCGAGGAATTTTTCCATCAGTATGATGGGAGGAAACCGGTATAGTGAGAATACTCTAATCTTGAATCCAATAGATTAGTTTGGGTTGGGAGAATAATATTTAACTCTTTAAAGTAGCATGTCTGAGGGAGTTATATAGTTTCATTCTTTGTCCGTATTTTCACTTTTCCTGTTCAGTTTTGGTCCCATTTCTTGTATTTTCTGTTACTTTGGATCTTCAATATTTACTAGGAATATGACTACAAGTTCATGCATATGTTAATATGTGCACATGATTTTCAGTTTTTTTTTCCATATATATAACTTTCCTTAAATTAATAAATTCCTTTATCTTGTTTATCAGCACACTTTCTAAAACACTTCTTCTTAACATGAAAATATGATTTAAAATGCCTCGGAATTGCCAACCAAATATTACAGTCTCTAGATTCTACTTGTTTGTCCATTATAGATGTTAGTTCATTATTTTATATCCTTGTGAGTTGGCCATTGAAAACTAGTAGTTCTATTTTTCACTCTTCTAAATTTTTTCCATGGGCTTATGCAAAACTATATACCAGGTTTTGCTTGCTGGATTGGCTGATGAATGGCAAGCAAGGAACACATGGACAATTGACCAGCTGTCGATGAAATACAGAGATATAGCCTTCAAAATATCTCAGAGGAGCTCTCGGAAAGTTTCAATGAAATTCAAGGACTATGTCTCATATATGAACTTTCAGCATGATGAGGATCCCCTGTATATTTTTGATGACAAGGTACTGCTTATGGCTCTATGAGTAAATGTGTGTGCGTGCTTTCCTTATATAAAATCTTTAAGCCCGATTTTCTGTAAATGTAGTTTGGGGAAACTGCACCGAGCTTGTTGAAGGATTACAGTGTGCCTCACCTATTTCAAGAAGACTTCTTTGAGATCCTAGATAGAGAGAAGCGTCCACCCTGTAGGTGGCTTATTATTGGGCCAGAGAGATCCGGTGCATCTTGGCATGTTGATCCAGCACTCACCAGTGCCTGGAATACTCTTCTAAGTGGCCGTAAAAGGTAAACCTAATGCTTAAATTGTTGAAAATAGCATGTATATATACACAGGATCTTCTTTGTTTGATGTAATAATTAATATAATTCATTCTTTACTGGTTTTATCTGATGGTAATCTAGACTAGATAAAACTATGTGGAAGTGGTAGTTATTTTATTTGTTGTACTTGTTCGCATAGTACAGATGCTTAAATATTTTATCAATAAACTTTGTTTTAGGTGACTCCAAAATAAAAACTTCGAAAGAAATATTAGGCATGTAAATTTGTTTCGACGCCAATTTTACTTTCCTATGGTTCCATCATTTTAGCTATATATATGATGTGTACTCTATGTTGCAATCTAAAATTTTTCCATCTTGTGGTGCCAAAGAAAAGTGTATAACATTAAGTGCCCAGTAAAACAATAAGTCATATAGCTGAAACTATTTCTTCATATCAGGCAGGTTGAACCTGATCCAATCATCAGACCTCAGGCCTAATTCAGCCTTTTATTTTACTCTATGAAATCAATCTCATGTGTGGTATTTGTGGCCACACAGCCGGGAATTTTGGCAACTTATTGTTAATTCTAATATTTTCTTCTTGTATAAATGGCTATAAGGGTGAAGTCTGTGCTGGAAGTTTATGCTAAGAGAATGTGTCTTCTTAACTTTCTATTTTTTTTTTCCTTCCTCAATAAGACTGTCCAGAATATGCTAAAAATACTAAAGATCCTCTAGTTTGTTTGTGTTTGAGTTGCGAAACTGACACCTCAATAAGACTATCCTGAATATGCTAAAAATGCTAAGATCTTTTAGTTTGTTTGTGTTTGGATTGTGAAATTGACACAGGACAGATATTTTGGCCCTAGTTGCTGGTGCTTTGCTTGTAAATTTACTCAGCATTTGTTCACTTTCATGCATAGTTTGGATCTTTGTGCTAATTATTTTTATGCAACAGAATGATGACCATGGATTTGAACAAGTAGTAATCACTATTATTCCCTTACTCCCATTTGATTTACAAAAGTTACCCCCGCTCATATTTGAACTATCTGTTATATATTATAGAAGGAAGTATAAGGATAAGTATAGGAATGGGAGTAGCTGATAGAATCTCATATGTAGATAGTTATAACTGATAAGGAATGAGTTGGCAAGATTGTTATAACTGTAATTGAATAGATGATGTGGCATCTATTAGTTAGGAGCAGATTAGGATATAAGGAGAGTACAATCTGTATGAGAGGTCATCTATCAATACAAGTTTATTCTTTTGATTCTCTCTCTCTCTCTCTTCTACTTCTTCTCTGGTCTCATCTCTAATCTCTTTCTTCTCTGTTCCATTCTTTATTTCTTCCTTAATGTCTACTGCATATCCTAACACTATCTCCCTTCTTTGTTTCCTATTTATTTCAGCCTCACCTGTGTCTTTGTTTTCATAGGATTATACACCATTCATGTTTGAACACTCATGTGCTGCACACAATATCGTTACATTTCAGGGGTCAATTTTGGATCCTTATTCATTCCATTGATGCTAATATTGATGGCAAAATTATTATTTAATCATTTATCATATCTATAATAGCTGATGTCCTAGTTGTGTTTGAATAGGTGGGCTCTGTATCCTCCTGGTAGGGTACCTATGGGTGTTACAGTCCATGTAAATGAAGAAGATGGTGATGTAAATATTGAGACTCCATCATCACTGCAGGTACCTGTTGAAGATATCCTAGTCCTTTGTGATTCTTCTTGTCCTTATTAATGCATCTGAAAGTCAAGCTCCCTCTTTTCTTTTCTTCTTTTTTTTTTTTTTGTGTACAGTGGTGGCTAGATTTTTATCCCCTTCTCGCTGATGAAGACAAGCCAATAGAGTGTACCCAGCTACCCGGGGAGACGATTTTTGTTCCAAGTGGATGGTGGCATTGTGTCCTGAATCTTGAAACAACTATTGCAGTTACACAAAATTTCGTAAATTCCAAAAACTTTGAATATGTATGTCTGGATATGGCACCTGGTTATCGTCATAAAGGAGTTTGCCGTGCTGGATTGTTGGCTCTTGATGTAGGTGATTTACAGGATGTTGAAAAGAATGCAGTGTATGATAAAGATGATCTAATTTATCCTGACCTGACAAGGAAAGAGAAGAGGGTCAAAATTCAAAAACTTGGAAAAGATCTTGAACATGAAATAACTACTAATGGTGATTCTAAAAGTTATGAGTTGCAGAAACAAGACTTTTCTTATGATATAGAATTCTTAGGCATGTTTTTGGCTAAGGACAGAGACCACTACAATTCCCCATGGAGCCCTGGCAACTCCATAGGACAACGAGAAATGAGGGAATGGCTATCCAAGCTTTGGATCAGAAAACCAGAAATGAGAGGGCTTTTATGGAAGGTAATAATATCTTTAATTGCTCTTTATATTTGTGTTTGACAAATAGGTAATTTTATTTACCCAACAAGGAAGCAATTTTCTATTTGCAGGCCTGTCAAACTTTACCAAAAATAGGTTAATAAATCTAAGATGACCTTCTTGTAGCCCACATAAATTACCAAAAAGATTGTACATAGACTAGACTACGAGAGTACTAAGACCATTCTTGGCTCAAAGCCTCACAGACGAATTCAATCCACCTTAGCACGTTCACACTTGGTTATGCTTTACAAGTTAAATCAGTTTAGTATAAAAAAAAAAAAGTAAAGAAGTTCTTATTAGGAAATAAAAAAGAAGAAGATGATATAGTCTTTCATTGGCGATAGCCTTGGTTACAGTCTTCAGATGGTACCACCGTGTGCACATACAAAGATTATAATTCTGCCAGGTTATCTATAATCACAAACGATACTCATTATCTAATGTGCACATGCTTGTGTTAATGATGGGGACTATGGTTTAGTTTGTTATATTGTCATTTACTCTTGCTTTATTACAATAATGAAGGTGCCAAACACCTTTAAATCAAAAGATACCTTGTATTATTTCTAATTATGCTCTGAATTGTCTTAGGGAGCATGTCTAACACTAAATGCAGACAAATGGTTCAATTGCTTGGCAGAAATTTGTGCATTCCACAATTTGCCTCCTCCCACAGATGATGAAAAGCTTCCAGTTGGCACGGGTAGTAATCCAGTAAGTGTTTTGTCACTGTGAGTTATAGCATAGGTTTCTGAAAATCACAGTTATTTTCATTACTAGCTTATTTGAAGTTCCCATTTGGATGTTAAACCTGATACTTTATACTCGTTTCTTTAAATTCTAAAATCAAAAGATATTTGTTGTGATACAAGTCCTTATCACCATGTGCTAGCTAGAGTTATTTTTCAGATGGCTGGGCTTACCAAAAATATACCAATAATCTGTTTTTATTTCTTTTTGACTGTCAATATGGGACATGGATCATGACTTATTTCTCCCTCCAGTTTAAGCTTAGTGTGCTTGTCAGGATATGGCATGTAGAATGGAGCAACAATTTCAGCCAGTAGTAGAAATAGAGTAGAACAACCACACACCACTTGTATGAGTCGGGTCTAGATTGATGCTGATAGTATTTGTAATTGTAATACCAAGTTACATCTTTAAAAGTGCTAAATGGAGTTATTTTGAGGCAATTGGTCCTAGGAGATCCTCTAAGTTTTGTTGAGGTAATTGGACCTAATATCCTATTGCTGATGTGCTAATGATGTGGGACATGGTCCATGACATGTTAATGCAATGCTTTCCAGATAAAGTAATTGAGTATGAAAAATTGTAATGGTCATTGGATCTATCAATCAGCTTAATTCTTGCTGAAAATGATATATAATTTCAAGGAGACACTGGGATTAGGAAATTCATGTGCACACATTAGATCAGATCTTCATATAGGAGAAATAAAACTAGTTCCTCGTTGTTCCAATGGAGAAACAATTGATTTATTTCGTATGAGTCACCTCACAACTGAATTTACTGTTAATTCAAGCAACAAGATCTTAGGATTATAATCCTGAAAGAAGCTCGCTCGTCTGCAGCTACAACTGAATTTACTGTTAATTCAAGCAACAAGATCTTAGGATTATAATCCTGAAAGAAGCTCGCTCTTCTGCAGCTATCTTGACTTTTATTTGCGAAGCGTGAAGAAATTAAGCTTCTGAATTATCTGAATCTGTTGGCTATGTTTTCTGGGCTCTTCTATGTATGTTGTAGTTGACTTTAATTTTTTACTTCTAGCTTTAGATTTTTAGTGCATAAATACAACTACTGATTAAGAAAACATTTGTTCACTAAATTGGAAGCTGTTCTTCTCTTTGAGCTGTTAGTGACACTCCTATTTTGCAACAGGTTTATCTCGTAGCTGATCATGCTGTTAAAATCTTTGTTGAAGGAGGTCTGGAAGCTTCAATGTACAGCATAGGCAGTGAGGTACAGTTTTAATATCTATTTTCCTTGTCCAGAAATTCTTAAGTGAATCTAATCCATCACGTAAAATTATGAACTAATCAATAGTGATCTGACATATCAGCGTGTTAATTACAATACAGACCCTATGATTCAAGTATTTAATTATTATATTAACCTCATGGATATTTATTACTTAACAATAGCTAATGACCATTGATAGTTCATAATCCTATGTGGTGGACTAGATTCATCTGATATTTTTTCATCAACCTTGCAGAATATTCTAATTCTTCATTGCTTATTTGCAGCTTGAGTTTTATACTGTGCTCCGTAAAGCCAACTCCTCTCTGAAAAATCATGTTCCTGAAATTTTGGCAAGTGGGATTCTTTATCTTGAGAATGGAACTTACAAAATTGTGCCTTGGGATGGAAAAGGAGTGCCTAATGTGATTGGCTTGAGCAATATTATTCCAGAAAATTTCAGAGAGGATGAATTCCCTTTTGGCGTGTGGGGCAAGAAGCAATATGAATGCAGACAAGCTGGGATGTCAAAAAATGAACAGACAAATTCAGATGGCTGTACAAAGATATGGCCGTTTATCATCACAAAGCGATGCAAAGGGAAGATATTTGCTGAATTGTAAGTGTCATATAACTGTGATGGTTATGATTTGAAGACTTTTAATTGTGCTAGAAATATGATTTATAGGATAATTTAATACCAACTGATATATGCTTTGCTGGCAGAAGAGATGCACTGTCATGGGAAGATTCTCTAAATTTGGCTTCCTTTCTGGGAGAGCAATTGCGTAACCTTCATCTTTTACCCTATCCGCCTTTTAACAAGTCAACTTCCTCACATTCTGAACGGAAAATGGAATCACCCTTTTCTAATGGTTCTATGGAGGACCCTCCCTGTAAATCTGACGTTCCTGCAGAATGGGAAATCTTTGTCAGAACTCTATCCTGGAAGAAGAAGAATGTCACGAGCCGCTTGAAAGATTGGTATACTCATCTACACAAAATAAATTTATTTATTTTTAGTTGCTCATCTCAAAACTGTGTAACAAAGATACTCTCTTGTTCTAAGAAATATTGCATTTACATTTTGCAGGGGAGATCCTATCCCAGCAACACTAATACGGAAAGTTCATGAATATATCCCAGATGATTTTACAAACTTGTTGTGTTCATATCAGGTTTTCTTCATATCCACCATCTCTTTCAATTGTGATACCGTTGTTGATATTATCTTAATAACATATACCATGGTAAAACCCCATTTTAGTTAATGCAACTTGTCACTGATGTTTTGTAACATTTTACTCCTGGTTGATTCCAGAGAGAAGAAGGTGCTAGCAAATCCTGTAAACCTTGCTCCTGGATACACTCAGATGTTATGGATGACAATGTTCACATGGAACCAAATTGTATTAGCTCTTGTTTGAGTGGAAACAATGGAGATGCTTGTCTGGTGGATAGTGGTTCCAATGGCTACAAAGATGGCGGAGATGATAAATCATGGTGTCCCAGCCACATTCTTGATTTTAGTGATCTCTCTATTGGTGGGTGCCTTCTCATTTCTTTAGTTTCCTTCCTATATAGAAATGTTATTTGCAGTATTCTTGGCTCAATTATACATGTTCTGTATCTATCTACTACTTGAAATGCGTGTAGAGTCTCCCAATATCAATGCTATGTAATCATAGCATTGATATTTGATTATTGGCACCTAATGTAGTGATGTCCTTTGTCCTGCATGTTAAAAGTAGTTGATCCTAACCACAAGAAACAAGCAACTGACACTATGCACTTTCACCTTATGATATGAAATATGATTTTTCAATTTAATCAGATTGATTCTTCATTTCTTCTGCAGGTGATCGCATTTATGATCTGATACCTGTATACTTAGATGTATTTAGAGGTGATTCCACTCTGCTTAAGCAATTTTTAGCAAGTTATAAACTACCTCTGTTGAGAAGAAAGAATGAATCAATAAAGGGCAGTGACAAGTTTGGACGACTTTCATACCTTGCCATGTAAGTGCGTGATTTTTTATGGAGTTATATACATGCCTGATTCTTCTAACTTTTCTCAATGTTGTTCAAGTTGTGAATGTGATCATTGTTAGTTGATGTTAGAATTTGTATATATTAATGCCAACATGAATGCATCATCTGAGAAGCACATCAATTTGGATAAACTATGCAAATTTCTATTGGCTTGTTTACAAGCTAGTTACTGATCCTAGAACTATGATAAACTAATCCTAGAACGATGTTATGTTAAAAAAAGGGAACTATGAATAGGGGTAAGAAATTAATCCTATTTGAATTTTGATGTCCTATGCCATATTTTGCAGCAGATTCTATGCCATTGCACCTTGAATATTTTGACCTTGTGTCCATGAGGAACATAAAGGTAAGTTAATAGTTGTGAATGTCCTTGTGCTACTCAAGGAGTAAAGATGCTTTTATAGGTGTTGTCAATGGTCATTCTTCGATGGCACTTGGATGAAGGAAAATGCTTATGGCTGATGGTTATAATCTTGACTCTGTTTAATGCCCTGTAATTAGGAAATAACATATAACTATAAATATTAGATTCCCTGTGCATGCTGTAGTGTTTTCATATACTGGTGCACATGTACCATGAACACATTTCACGTAGGATAACTATATTTGGATGGTTGCATTTCTCCAGGTGCTACTGTATCTTGCATGAAGAGAATGTCTTGGGGGCTATTTTCAGTATATGGAAGGAACTCAAAATGGCACACTCATGGGAGGAGGTTGAGCTGACAGTGTGGGGAGAACTAAATAACTACGAAGACATCTTTTGATTGGTTGCTGCTCATCTAATTGGGGTTTAACTGATCATATCGAGACCTAAACTCAATACTGGGCTTGTCTAATATTTGCGCGAATTACATTAGCATTCAATATTCATTGGCAAGGGTAAACTGAATTTCAGAATAACTTGGTAACTCCATTTGTTGCTGATACAAGGGTCATTGTATCGTTATTTTTCTTAATTAAATTATAGGTATCATTGAGGGGAATGAGATCAACTAGGGTATGATTGCAACTATTAGTGTCAATTATCCTAACATTAGAACATTTTAAATTTGTAATGAAAAATTGAACTGATTCTTGCCCATATGTATTCCAACTGATTTTTTTTCTCAATAAAACTATATATTCCTCCTTTTTCTATCTTGGAGGAATAGCTTGGTTTTTTTCTTTTCTCGATCTTTAAGGAATAGCTTGGTTTCTCAGCCCTCAAGCCTTCATCTAATCTTTAATTTATTGTTGCATCGACCTTGTCATTCCAAGTTATTTTCATCATGGTTTATACTTTTGCAGATATGAAAATCCTCATCGGTATTATTCATTGTCACTATTAATTGCCAAAGAGCTAGATGCATACTTCTTAAAACCAACAATGGCTGGAAATCTAAATAACACAGATAATTACAGCGTACAATTACAACCTCAATAATTTACCGTCAAGGTGGTTCCATACTATGGAAATTAGTCAAGGCCCCACCAAACGAAGGCCAGACAGCCAGTGCCTGAGGCTAAACCTTGAAAGTTGAAACACATCTATGTTTAACCCTATTTATATATGAATTATCATTGAAACCAGTCTATCAAGCGAAGAGCAGATGACTCTGGTGCTTAATATGAAAGTGTGAAACTCAGTAACCAAGGTCATAAGAGGTGATCAGAATAAGTTAATCAATCACTGATGCAAAATTCAATAAAACTCCATCGTAATGACATGAAGAAACCAATGAACTAAGAGAAGTCAAGGCACTTATCATAACCATCAAATAAAACACCTCAAGATATGAAAATTCAAATAAAAAAACTTAACATTTCATCTCGCTACCACAACTCAATGATTAGCGCAACATGGACCTAAGCTGCAACAGATGGCTTTGAAGCTGCAGAGAGCCTGGACCTTTTCTTGGCTAAGCTCTCACTCCGTCGTTCTCTCTGCTCCTTCAATCTTGTGGCAAGAAGCTTCTGGTACTCAGCAGCCTCAGCCTTGGCCTTAGCAATTCTTTTCTTTTTGTCTGAAATTCTTGCTCGCTTCCTTTGCAAAGTCAATGGAGTAACCAACCTCTGAATTTTAGGAGCTTTACTAACCTTCTTTCCTGCA
>CANXYC010517006.1:0-19521 GCA_948193065.1 Aleurites moluccanus
ATCAAGCATACAACCCATTCACTCAACCAACTCATATAATCACAACCCAAATCTTTCCTAGGAACACCTCACAAGAAAATTTCAGATTTCCATCAATAATCAACTCAAATATAACAAATTTCCAGCAATCAAAGAAAAGGAACAAAAATCAAATCTTGATGGGGAAGAACTCAAGCAAAAGTTGGAATGGAGAAACCCTAACTCTACCAAAACTTAAATCAATCAAACCCAAGTTAAATCAAGTACAAACATACCTTAAATCTTTAGAAATCAAGAAGATTTTCTCCTTATGGTTGCTGGTTTGGCTGGCTAGAAAGGAGGAAGAAGATGAAAGCAATTTTTGGCTTTAGAGAAAAAGAATATTTTCTTCCAAGGAAAATAAAATTATCTCACTAGGTATACACACACACACACACACACACACACACACACACACACACACACACACATATATATATATATATCCCTTTCCCCTTCTTCATTTTTTTTTAAAGTGGCCGGCTCTCCTCTAGGCAACCAAAGGGTAAATTTTTTTTTTATTAATATATATATATATATATATATATATATATATATATAACTCCTTGGTGGGAGAAAAAGATGACATCATAGTCAACCATTTCAAAATTTAAAATTTTGAAATCCCACTTTAATTTCCCTCCAAAGATTATCTACTATGAATTAATTGTTTATCAAATAATAAAATAATGAATTTCCATCTCATATACATAACTAAATAAAATCGTCTCGAAGAAAGATAAAATTTTGACCGTAAAAGTCAAAGTTACTATTCCGATCAACTTTTAACCCAAATAGAAAAATTTTCACGTTTAAAATTCAAAAAATTCACTCTTTATCAAAAATAAATAATTTAAATCATAGAAATGTCGATTTTATAAAAATTCATATATTTCATGGATCACAAAATACAAAATGACCAAAATACCCCCGGATCGAGAATTTCTCAATTCGGGGTATCAAGGCACAACCAATAGCACATTGAGTCACACAAACATACATCATGAATTTTATCAACATATGAATATCAAAATCACATTTATCACTTTAAATAACACGTTAACATGCAATAGCATAGAATCACTCCTTAACCCGGTTGGGTAAGTTTCAGTTATCGTCCCTCAACTTTAGACTGACACACTTAATGGTCCTTTAACTTTATTTTTGTAACGATAAAGTCCCTTAACTTTAATTTTTAAAATATAAAAGTCCCTTTCCAGAAATAAACCAATATTAAATTTCATTTTGGTCTCTGGTTTCTCAAAATACCACTCATATAGGTCCAAAATTAATTAAATCTGCTAACCTCTACCACTACAATTTAACCAAGGTGTTACAATGTGTGTCATCTGCTGTTTAGGAGGACATGGTAGTGTGATGTGGATGCCCAACACTCAGGAAGGAGTAATGAGTATAATTTGGTGAAGGATGGGGTCGGGTATACCTTGTTGCCATTGAAGAGCAAGGAGAAACACTCTACTGAAAGAAATTTCCTTACTCTTATAAGGGAATTTGAGATTAAAATTAAGGAGACCAGACAAATTCATGCCTTGATAGTGAAGCAAGTGTATGAAGCAGGAGCTGAGTTGCAAGTGGAAGAGCATCTTAAAGCTGTTAGACCATTACTGTTGGAGTTTAGTAAGCTGGTGCCAAAGGAGATTCCAGATGGATTACCACCCATGAGGGATATCCAACTCCATATAGACTTAATTTCTAGTGTTAGTTTAACTAATCTTCTTCATTATAGGATGAACCCAAAGGAGAGTGAAATTCTGAAAGAGAAAGTAGAAGAGTTGTTGCGAAAAGGGCACATTCAGAATAACATGAGTCCTTGTGTTGTGCCTGCCTTATTAACACAAAAAAGGATGGCAGTTAGAGGATGTTTATGGACAATAGATCCATCAATAGAATAACCGTGGGGTATAAATTCCCAATTCCTAGATTGGATGACATGTTGGATAGACTACAAGGTTCTAAATAGTTTTCAAAGCTAGACTTGAAGAATAGGTATCACCAGATTCATTTTCGACCTAGGGATGAATGAAAGACAACTTTCAAAACAAAAGATGGGTTGTTTGAGTGGTTAGTGATGCCTTTTGGACTGTCCAATGCTCTCAGTACTTTCATGAGGCTCATGAATAAGGTGTTAAAACCTTTTAATGGTAAATTCATTGTGGTTTACTTTGATGATATTTTGATTTATAGTAAAACAGAAGAGGAGCATTTATTACATTTGAGAGAGGTGTTGACAGTCTTGCAGACTAACAAGCTATATGTTAACCTTAAAAAGTATAATTTTCTAATAAACAAACTACTATTCTTGGGATATATTGTCAAGGCTGATGAGATACAGGTGGATGAAGCAAAGGTGAAAGCAATTAGGGAGTGGCCACTCCTAAGACAGTTACTGAGGTTTGGAGTTTCCATGGATTGACTACCTTCTACAAGAGGTTTATAAAGAACTTCAGTACTATTGTAGCACCAATCACTGAGTGTATGAAAAAGGGCAAGTTCTTATAGGGAGAAGAAGTAGAGAACAACTTTGCAATTTAAGAAAAATTATGTACTGCCTCAGTATTGGCATTACCTGATTTTGACAAGCTGTTCGAGGTAGATTGTGATGTAAGTGGAGTGGGAGTTGGAGCTATCTTTTCTTAAGAGAGAAAACCAATTTGTTATTTTAGTGAGAAACTCAGTGAGTCAAGATATAAATGGAGCACTTATGATAAGGAGTTATATTCCGTTGTAAGTGCTCTAAAGGCATGGGGACATTACTTAATTGGGAAAGAGTTTGTGCTTTATTCTGATCATAGAGCCTTAAAATATTTAAATAGTCAAAAAAGGATCAGTAAAGATATGCATGCGAAGTGGTGTCAATTTCTATAGAAATTCTCATTCAGGTTACACCACAAGTCAGGAGGTACAAAATATAGTAGCAGATACACTTAGTCGAAGAGCTGGCTTATTCATTACCTTGAGTCAGGAAATTATGGGGTTTGAATAGTTGAAAGACTGTTATACGAGTGATGGTGACTTTGGGCAGATTTGGGAGACTTACTCTGTTGGTCAGCCTGTGTAGGATTTCTTTGTATAGGAGGGATACTTGATGCATGAGAATCAGCTTTGCCTTCTTCGAACATCATTGCGAGAGAAGGTAATTCGAGATTTACATGCTAGTGGATTAGCTGCATATTTAGGCCATGATAAAACTGTTGTTGCTGCTCAAGAGAGGTTTTATTGACCTCAGTTGCTTAAATAAGTGATCATGTATGTCCAGAAATGTTACATTTGTCAAAATGCTAAAAGGCAGTCTAAAAAAACTGGTCTTTATATGTCTCTACCTGTTCCTGAAAATATATAAGAGGATTTATCAATGGATATTGTGTTGGGCTTGCCTCAAACACAAAGGGGAATGGATTCTGTTTTTATTATAGTTGATAGGTTCTCCAAGATGGCTCACTTCATCCCTTGCAGAAAGACATCTTATCCAATGAGTGTACCAAGATTGTTTTTTAAAGAGGTGGTACATTTGCATGGGGTGCCCAAGACCATTACTTTAGATAGAGACAACAAATTTCTAAGCCATTTTTGGAGGACTTTGTGGAAGCTGTTCGATTCAACTTTGAATTTCAGTAGCACAATTCACCCTTAGACTGATGGTCAGATAGAGGTGGTTAACAGAACTCTGGGGAACTTAATTTGCAGTCTTTGTGGGGACAAACTAAAGCAATGGGATATTACTTTATCTCAAGCAGAATTTGCTTACAACAATGCAGTTCATAGTGCTACATGCAAATCTCCATTTTCTGTTGTCTACACCAAAGCTCCTTAACATACTTTGGACCTAGTTTAATTGCCATAACAGAAAAGCAAAAAATATTGTAGCAGATCATATGGCCAAACAGGTGTTAGATGTACACAAGGAAGTCAAGCAAAAGTTAGAAAAAACTAGCAACAAATACAAGAAGGCAGCGGACAAACATAGAAGGCAACAAATCTTTTCTGTTGGGGATCCAGTCATAGTATTCCTTAGGTGTGAGAGATTTCCAATTAGTACTTACAGCAAGCTGTAGCAGAAGAAATATGGACTTTTTACTATCAGCAGGAAGATAAATGATAATGCCCATGTCATAGATCTTCTTAAGAGCATGAGTATTTTTAATACTTTTAAAATTACAGACTCGTCACCTTAGCATGATTTTGATGAACCTTTGTATCTGGATCATGAGTCCAACTTGAAGATTAGTTTTTCCCAAGTGGAGGAGACTGATGTGGAGGAAGTTAGTCTTGAGTTTTTTTTTTTTTTTTTATTTTTATTTTTTTTTTTTTATTTTTTATCGTTTGGATAAGCAAAGATCCAAATGGGGGCCCAAATAGTATTCGTTTATCGACAATCAGAAAAGTGGCCCTAACTTTTGATCCGAGATGAGTCACGGGACCCATAATATATCAAAAGAAAGTGATTTGAAGTTTCAGGCTATAATTTTATGTAATAAAACTTATTTATTTTATTTTCTTTATTTAGTATTAGGGTTTTAAACTGTATATAAGTTTCATATTCAGTGTTTAGAGATAACTATTATTTTAATAAAATTTCAGTTACCCTAAAAATTTTATGTTTTTATTTGAACACTTGCTACACTGCGTCAATTAATTTGATTGGATTACATATTAATAGAATAACAAAAAAAATGGGGTAATGTTTAGTGTTCTTTTCAAAGTAGTAAAAATGAAAAAAAAAATTCCAAACAAATAGTTAAATTATTGTTTTTTACTATCGAAATTATTGTTGAAAATCTGACATGAACTTACATATTACTTTCTCCCACTGATTAAGTGTATCATTGTATTCAACTGACTAAGCAAACCATTTAAGAGTCACGTTGACGAAATTTCAATAATCATATTAAAAAAAAAATTATAAATTTATACATTTTATAAATTTAGTCAATGCGATCAGCTAAATTTGGATGATCATATTAACCACATTGCATAGTAATAGAATAATAGAAAATTGTAAAACCATTTCCTCGCTAAAAATGTTTAATTAATAATAATAATACTCTCTTCATCTCATATTAATAGTCTTAATTTTTATTTTGATTTATCTCAAAATAATTATCCTATTTCTAAATTTGTACTTTTTTTTAACCAAATATTCCCATATTACCCTTATTATTTTTAATTAAAATTTTTATTTTTATTTATTAATTTTTTGAATTTTTCACTATCAATAATATTTTCATTAATAACTATACAATTCTCCATGTAAACTCCACTATAATTATATTTTCCATTTCTTCTTCCTTCACTTTTTTCCTTTTTTTTTTCTTTTTAATTTACATCCTACTCTCTTTACAAAAAATTAAAAGTTTAAATGAAATTTTTTTTACTACCATCAAAAGAATCTATGGAATAAGCAAGAAAACTTCTTGACCTCTCTGAAAATTGGAGAGAATAATCCATTGATAAAATAATGGAAGATCAAGTTTTTAGCAAGATTGTATTGATATAATAACAAATTGACTTAATGGAGGAAGAAATTACAAAGTTGAAACAAATGATTGAAGCTATAAAGATTACCTAGCAACATTGCACAAACTCATAAGATTGTTGGCTTTGTCAATTTAGTAAATTAATTTGAAAGTTGATTGCCATTGTTTTGGTAGTATTGGATCACAATAAAAGGAATGAAATTACTATTAATCCATGGAACTTATTATCATAATATGAATTATCCATTTATTAATAAAAAACGAATTGAATAGAGTATTGAATAAGGAGTAGAAATAAAAAAAAAATCAATTTCAATAACACAATAACACTTCAAAATCTAGATTTTATATTGATTTATCACATCAAAATTCATTTAAATGATCTAAAATTTCTTCAGTAATTTTTCTATCAAATTCAATATTAATTGGAAGATTATCATCAATTTCTAATGTATTTTTTTTATATGAGATAACTTGTAATCATTTCCACCAAATAGTTTCATCACTTCAATCATACACATCTGTAGCCATAAGAACACATGATTAATATTTTTTATTGAAAATTGGTTGAAAAAAATTTTCACTGCAACTATCAACTCATCAATCGTCGTTGGTGCTTCTTGATGTTGCAATGATTGAATCGCTATAAAAAATCTAAGATCTAAAACATTTAAGTTGGGACTATTTGGAGGCTGACTTCGCAAGCAAATATCAAATCCATCTTTTGCAAAAACTTCTATAAATTTAGAATCATTCATGAATATATGTGGTTTCCATTATTTTGCTGGATGAAATCGGCCCAGGGTGTGTAGTAGTCGGCCATTTCTCTCTAATGGCTAATAACAACTTCTCAATTAGAAAAGTCTTGTGCACTTCTTAGATTATTGAAAATATAGCCTTTATTTCTAAAGTACCATCATCTCGATTCTTACTTCTACGCTTGGCATGCTCTTTAAATACAAAAAGTAAAATACCAATTTACCAAAAACAGTTCAATATGGTTTTCTGCAAATCTAGGACGAGTTACAGCAGCTAAAAACATGATTTTGATGATAAAGTTTATTACTTTTGCAAGTTCTCAAAGACTCAACCTCAACGGAAAGTAGATAATATTTCTCAGATTGTTTGGTCATATAAAATCATTTTTCATCTATATGCACATAATTATACATATCTAGGAACTTTGTACGATCATTCGGATTATCTTGGGCTATCATTGATAAGCAAAACTCTAATCGTGCCTTTTTGTTTTTATCTGTTAAATGAGATTTGATTGCATTAGTGTGAACTCTCAAATGACCTTCTGTTATCCTTCTATGCAGTGTAGATTTGTCCACTCCCATGACATTTGATAATGATCGAATATTTATTTTTCGTCGAAGAGGAATTTCGAAAACTAGATTCATAATAATTTGTACTCTTTTTCTACCGCATTTACCCATACGTTATGAAGATACATTGATAACATTATGTTCTTGAGAATCATTTGCTTGCTTCCATATTCTTCTAACCGTTTTTATGAACACCGAAAATGTGGAAGCAACATTCAACATTGAACCATATGCAATTTTTCCATTTTTGCTTTCCTTTAACAAAATTTCATAGATTTTTTTTCTTTTATCATTTATAATACCCTTCATTTTTTTATGGAAATAATCAAGAGCATACGCAATATATATAATATCATATGATTGTGTAGTAAAAATATAAATTTGCATAGAGAGAATAAATTTGAAAATTAATCAAATTACATTTAGGCGTTAGTAATTTTATTTTTAAAAGTGTAAAGTTGCATTAGAAATTTGGTTCAATAATATCATATGGAGGGAATTTGAAACTTAAAAAAAAAGGAAAAAAAAAATTCTCACCTTAAAAATTTGAGGAGTTAATTCATGTTTTGTGAGCAATTTTCATACTACTTTGTTTTCTATTATTTCAACGTATGGTTAATAATTTACATCAGTTATGCACCATCAACAATTTTCTATACTTGACTCAACTTTATCAAGTTTTTAAAAAAGAAAAAAAAATTTAAATAAAAAATAAAAACTTAGAAAAAATAAAAACAATCATGACCTTAAATAACGGAAATAATTGAAAATTAGAATATTTAATTGAAAATTATGATAAATTTAAATGATAGTGTAGAGATTAAGAAAATTTGGTTGAATAGAATAATTGAGGGAAAGAGGATAATTTATATGATATTTTATGAGGAAAAAAAATTGAGAGACAAAAAATATCAAAATAAAAATTCTTAATATGCGTGTAAATTAACATTAAGACTACTAATATAAGACGGAGAGAATAATACATTAAGGAAATTTTATCAAACACAGCAAAAGTATACAAATTGTCATTGAAGTTTAAAAAAAGACATAAGAGGATTATATACATCTTGGTTAGCATTTTCAGCCATAACATAATCTGCATGAGCATAATCAGCTCTGTACTGAATTACAGGCTTATCTCCATCATGATCTTTTATGCTATCCAGCAAGAGTTGTACATCTTTCACATCAGAAAGAGCATCTGCTCCTCCGTAGCTGAGAAACAGAGGAAGATTATTGGGAATGCTTGTCATCTTGTACACTGGAGGAGTCGGCTGCCCATAATGTTTCTTATTCTCATTTTCATCATTGTAATCATACATTGCTATTGTTCCTTCTCTGATCACTGTTCAAAAATTTGAAATTAGAATCCAAATATATTTTCAGCCAAAAAGTCATAAATTTTTTTTTGTCCGGCTGTCTAGTTAAACCCGCACAGTTGGGTTGGGCCAGGCTTGGGCTCCTTGAGCCTAACATAACAATGTATGGCCCGACAAGGACCGGCTCGTAGGATGAGCAGGTCTAGTAGAGATTGTCCACTGGAGCAGATCCTGCAGGAACACACCCCACTACCACCCTATTTTATTGCATAATTTTAGTATGGTATTACTAGATCATTTGTAGTTAGTAAATGGAGTTTAAGAGCGCATACTCTGAGACAGATGGATCATGTTCTTTGTGGCTGATGACTGAGGCTCATGATCCAGAAACACATCTACAATGGTGGAATTGAGGCAGCAATTATGTCCTGTATAACCCAACAATTTACATAGTCGGTAATGGAAAAATCAACAGTAATGGAAAAATCAAGTCTTGGTTCCAATAGTTGAACTTTTACAATACCTGTGAAAGCAGTCAACAAGTTGGTGCAGTCAACTCCTGGTCTTTTACAGATATCCTTGAGAAATTTTACTACAGCTTCTCTGTTCAATTATGGAAAAGTTTTCCAAGGTAAAAAAAAAAATTTGGTAATTTCCGATGCAGGTAAACAGTGGGAGCAATATAACTGTAATTAGTATAATATGGAGATGATCAAGAATACAGCAGAGGCACTGAGTAGAGTTGCACAGTTAATACCCTCTCGGAACAAATTCATGGAGGCCTAACCAGTACAAAGTCTGTCACGGAAGGATAAGTAGACAATCAGAGACGTTCCATTCCAGTAGATACTAAACAGCGATAGAAGTAACCAATAAACAGTACTCACCTCAGCAAGAAAGTTGTCAGCAGCATTTCTTGCTAGTGGGGAGGTCATTTGACCAACATAAGCAATTGGGCACAGTAAGGCAGCTGATCTCAACATGTTCAATAGCTGACTATTTGAAAAAGCAGCCAGAACAATCAAAGTTCCCTATAAAAGAATTTAGAAGGCTTTAATATGTCCATTATTGTTAACAATTATCCTAAAACAACTAGAACCAGTAGAATTAGCAGAAGTGCACCAGTGAATGTCCAACATAGTGCAGTTTTTGTCCTGTTTGATCATGAACATATTTGAAAGTAGCAGGAAGATCATAAGCTACCAATTCGTCCCACGACCAATCCCAATAGGCCTAGAAAATGTGAAATATCATTAATTCACCTAAAAAAGAAAAACAAAATGATAAGATAAAGATGTAAAGATGAGAATGAAAAGTACTGGATCTTCTGGGGTAAGTGATATATGGCCACGGCTATATTTGGTTCCACGAGTGTTAGCTAGCCACACATCAAAGCCATTATCAGCAAGGAGGAATGCTAAAGATTGCTCAGGAGGTAACAGCAGCCAGGTTATTCCATCCTGCCACCACATCACAGTTTGTAACATCCAATGTGTAATTAAAAAAAAATATTACTAATGTTGCCTTACATACCATTAGCAGTCCGTGCTGTAATAGAACAGGCGGTCTGTTATTTTCTGGAGACTCACCAGACCGCCCTATTGGGATTCTCTGCATACTGAGAATAAAACCATCTTGTGTTGTGACCTTAAAACCATTGGAACTTATCATTACATAATCAATATGAAAAGAATTTATTAGTACAAGAAAAATTACCTTATGCTCTTCGCAGACATAGCCATGTTTCTCAACCATTGATTTGCAAATGCCATCAGTACCTGTTGGGACCAATGCAGTTGTTCCACCGTGACTTTTGGCAGAAAACAGCTTTGCTCTATTTCCAGCTGCTGACCCACAGAAAAGTATAAATATAATTATTGTTATTAAGCTGTCGGCCATCTATAAATGATATGTTTTTTTGCTTTTCCTCTCCAACAAACTTTCTGTGGTCTAGCAAATTTTATAGTGGTGGAAACCGCCGTACAGGAACAGAAAAGAGTATCCCATGAAAAGGACTTGAATAAAATTTTGTCAAAAAATTGACTATGGTTTAGACAAGGGGCTGGTGGGGCCAATCAACCTATTAAGAAATTCATATAGGTTTCATCAATGTAATGATTCTTTATTATAACAAGAAAACCCACAGGTAATCAGGACAAAACATGTGGATCAAGAAAATGATATCTGTCCGACAGTTTCATTTGTCTTTATCAGTAATAGCTTAATATATAAAGGCAAATAAATGCATAGGGAACTAAGACTACCATCTGTTCAAACACTTTTTAATCATATTCCTGATAGTGTTCAAATAGGCAAGGTTTCAGGAAGGGGTATATGGCAACTTTTGTGTCAAAATCAAATGAGACCTGAAAAATATTATGGAAGTGCATGTAATTACAATATTATGGTGCCATGAGATGATTTACTAGGCAACCATTACAAAAAAAGGTTCAAAACCTTGCTTACAGTTTCTTGGGTATGCCGCACACGAGGAGCTTACAACTAGAAGAAAACAAAGAAAAGGAGAAGTAGAGCAAGAAGTGATTATTAGCAAACAAATTGAGTTCATTGTTATCAATGCTAGTCCAAGAAGCATAGCAGATGCGTTTAACGCCTGGAGTTGCTGCAGTTATTTTATGCATGCCTACAAGAAGATTGACCTTCGTCGAAAGTTGCGTGATAGATACCTTATTCAGAGCCCAGGATCTTGCTGCAACTCTCTCTCTCTCTCTCTCTCTCTCTCTCTCTCCAACCTCCCTTATTATTATTTAGGGGGAGAGCCCATGTAATCTGAATTGTTTTTGTTCTCCCCCTTGTAGCAAATGATTTGCTTCTGAATTGTTTTCATTTTTCGCCGGATTAGTAACTCATCCATTTTAACCCATTCAATACCATAAATCATAGTGGCAATTTATTTACATCCCACTATCTTGCAGGTTGCCACTTATGCATGTAGAGCTTACCATTACCAGGAGTTCCTTGCATATATCAACAACGTCGGACTGCGAGTTTCTCTGGGCTGGAACACACATCAAATGTAAAACCGCCTGTCATAAAATCAGGCTTTCAAGGATTTGTGTATAGAGATCCAAAGGATGTCCAGCAATGAAAAACTACCAACAATTTGGTAATCAATTTTATTGACGTAAAATTCAGTTTTATTAAACATCAGAAATTACATGCCGCATAGAGGGTAAAAACAAATCAGGTAGAAAGAAATACAACTTGCCAAATGCCATTAACAAGTGACCTCACACTGGATTCTCAAGCAATTTCTTCAATGAAGCTTTAAGAAAGCTATGAGAGGATCATATACAACTTCCTTAGCAATGGTAGCCAACATAAAATATGCATGAACATAATTATCAATGGTCTGGACCACTAGTTTATCTTTAACATGATCTTTTAGGCTATCTAGCAAGACCTGCACATCTTTACTCCACATCCAAGGAAGGGTAGAACATCACTTGGAACACTTGTCAAGTTGTAAGTGGGTGGTGTAGGCTGCCCATAGTGTTTCTTGTTTTCATCTTCATTGCTGCAGTCAAACATTGCCATGGTTCCTCTTTTGATCACTGTCCAGAAACCCATATTAAGTTTTTAAAAAAAATTGATATTAGTAAGAGTTGTTCAAATTATACTCGAGTGATGTGTATGTAGAACACTCATATATGATATAGCAAATTATACTTGAGTGACCGGTAGTTTTCAATATTTAAATTCTTAGGTAAAGACAAGTATATAGCATTCTTGTAAATGAGGCCAATCTCCAATTCTCATCATATAAGAGTAAGTGCCATTAGACTAGTAAACTAGTAGTTGAGTGTTTGCCTTGCAATGTAAGAGAGGTTCAAATCCTGACATCTCCTTTCCCTTTAAAAAATGTCCAATGTACCAAAAAAAATGAAATCAGAGTGAGTACTCAGATACAATACTATTTCTCTAAACTAATTTGCGAGAGGTGCTTTGGTTTTGAGTTATGGAAATTTTGGATGCACCTACTCTGAGATTGATGGATCAGGTTCTTTGTTGATGTTGGCGGAGGTCCATGGTTTAAGAAAATTCCAAATTTGGAGCTGTCCAGGCAGCAGTTGGGACCTATAGATGGCACATTGTAAAGTCAGAAGGAAGATGAAACTTGTCCAAATGCAAGTGCTAAATCAGAAATTGAGAACATGTATAGTAACTGTGAAAGCGGTTAACAAATCACTGCAGTCTACACCTGGTGTATGGCAGACATCATTGATTAGTGTCGAACCCACATCCCTATCCACAGAGGGCAAAAATGATTTACTTTAAAATGATAAGCACCAAAAAAAATGGATGAGATATCGTATTTAGTGCAACTGTATTGCAGTCACACCAGCAATGCAAAAATGGTTTTGCTCTTGGAGACTTGGTCAGACACAAAAAGAGGCCCTGTTTGATGATCTTGGGCCTCTTTAGTATGAAGTTTCGTATGAAATACAAAAAATCAACAAATGTGAAGGATTGCGCAAAATCTCGGAAATATATCTGTAGCAAATTAGCAATAGCATATCAGTGTCATAGGAAAAATAAGAAAGGTTGAAATTTTACCCAGTTGGATCAAATTCAGCAAGACCTAACCAGAATGATACCTGCAAATATACAAATGGTCACTTGTAAGAAGTCCCATCCGATTAGATAATTAGCATACACAGAAGGGTTTAGTATTCACATTAGCAGCTAAGACATCAACAGCTACTTTTGCAACTGGAGATGTTGTCTAACCCAAAGAGGCAACTGGTCCAAGTAAGGCAGCTGATCTCATCATGTCCACCAACTGATTTTTTGAAAAGGCAGCTAGAGCAGTCAAAGTTCCCTATGAAAAGAATTTCAAGTTAGCATCTTCACTATAAAAAGTGGGGCCTGGAAGTAAAATGAGGTAGCAAAATGTGTGAAAATACCAGTGAATGGCCAACATAGTGCAGCTGCTGTCCTGTTTGATTGTGCACATATTGAAACATAGCAGGAAGATCAAAACCTGACAATTGATCCCATGACCAATTCCAGAAAGCCTGAGAAAGAAAACAAATCTTTAGAAAGAGAAAAAAGACTGGCTGAAAAAAATAGCATCAAGCAGAAAGAGGGAAAATAACCGGGTCCCCTGTACTAAGCGATGGATGCCCACTGCTAGACTGAGTTCCTCTCACATTAGCAAGCCAAACATCAAATTCATAGTCTGCCAAGAGGAATGCCAAAGATTGCCCTGGAGGAAACATCACCCACACTGCTCATCCTGTCAACCTTTTTGTCACTGGTCATATCCAGTCTCTTTAGTTTATCAACAACAATTACTTCAAAACAAAATCAACTACCATTAGTATCCCATGCTGTAACAGAACTGGTGTCTTGTTTCCTGGAGTCCCACCAGACGGCCATTCTAGAATTCTCTGTATGCCGAGAATAAAACCATCTTGTGTAGTAACTAAATACAATCGAAGTTCCACCAACTATGATATGCTGGCATTAACCAATGAACTTCATAAACAGAACATCAACACAAGCATATTACTGTATGTTCTTTGCAAGCATAGCCTTCCGTTTCCACCAGCGTTTTGCAAATCCCATCACTGGCAGATGGAGCCAATGCAGCCACAATGACCTGAGCTTTCAATGGCATTGATCTCTTTCCATATGCTGATCCACAGAAAAGAATTAGTAGAAGAATAATTGAGGTTATAACATTAGCCATCTTTCAAGGCCAGCTGTTTCTCCTTCACAAATAACAAATTAACCAGAAATTAAATTGATTCCAGGTTAAAATATCAATCAAATATGATAATTTTGACATTATGTTAATGCACATTTTTTTCTTCCATCATAAACTAATTATACAGTATAGTCTGCACTCTGTAGCGAGTAACACATTCTAGGTAACTTGCAGCAATTGCTGAGCTGAAGTGCCTCAACACTAAGGGGCACTTTTAAAATAATATTTCCAAGAGGATAAAGATATTAATCAAGGTTAAAAAAGAGGCAGAACTCCATTAACATATATCTCAAGTACTTGGATTTTCAGAATAAACTTGTAAGAAAAGAGCATCCAGGAAGTCCCACTAAAACAAGGAATGAGAACAAAAATGATGACATAGCATTGCAGCCAAAATGCCAGTAAAGGACACAATCTTCAATATGTATGGAACTAAATAAATTCTCTCTTTTGCCATGATCTCAGGATTTCCACGCCAAAAGAATTATGGTAACTACTCCTGTTCTAACAAGACTGATGGAATTCTCCAGGGTTATGTGTCGTAGGAGCATCCTTTGACATCTTGTCAGATGCTTTTACTCCACTTTCAGGGGTTCTGCTTCTTGGCAATCTTTTTTTAATAAATTGAAATCCCCACTCCTTAGGTCTCATTCTGCCCAGCAACTGCCACCTTTTAGGTTTTATCTGACCAAGTAATTTCATCTGTTCTTTTCTGAACTTCCTATTTGCATACCATCTTCCACCTCGCCAGCCAAAGCCGTACCTACATTTCAGAAAAAGCAAGTAAAGGAAGAATTCAGACAGTCAAAGTTCTTTTACTTGAAGAATTGAAGTCAAATAAAATGACCTATCATCAGTTGAAAAACTTGGATCAAGAATATATTTGTTGCAACATCTGTCCACTATCTAAACTCTATTACTTTCAATTTAATTTGTTTGAACCTTACAAACCAAAACAATAGAAAAAGCAATCTATCCTTCTACAAATAAGACCAGCCAAGAAGCAAATACACATAACTAGCTACTTGTGATCAACTAACAGAAATCCTCTTTCTTAACTACATCTAAATCCATGTGCTTCTTGAATCCTTGGCCATCACTTGTATTCTCTTCAACAACACCATTCAGGTTCTTTTGGCCTTTCCCAAACCTAATAACCATAGTTGTCAGAATCATACGATTTGATTCATTTCTCTACTCTCTCTCAATTCCAATCTACAGGCTGAATAGCAAATATACCTGAATCGAGACCTAATCAAGTGAATTAGGCAAATCAATACGAATCAATCAATTCTCCTTATTCTTTTTCTAATCAGGTTTGCAGGACACAATTGGTTTAGAACTCAGAACTTAATTTCAATCATACCATGAAAAGACCCTTTCTCCCCTTAATAATTTGAATTGAGAACATATTTAGGAAAGAAATTCACATACCTAAACAGCAAAAAAAAAAAAAAAAACCATTCCTGTTATTAGGCAAATGTATAAAAAAACACGAAGAGTACAGATTTTTAACTTCTTTTGCATTGGGTGACAATTTTTTTTAATCATCTGTATATGAAATATACCTTTTAATGTTCATGTTTTTTGTACATGCCTTTACATTTTAGGAGGATTGATCATGGTAAGACTCAAACTCATAGATTTAAATCGCAGTTGCGGTCATTTTCGTGGTCGAGATTGCATATAACGATAACAAGGTCATCGCGACCATAACATAACGGTAATAGCCAACCGCTAGCTAGTTTTTCCACAAAAAATTGCAAAATGAGAAATATTGACACAAATCACTTAATCTAAGAGTTATAATTAATTAATACACGTAAGATTCTATATATAAAGACTCAACATGTATAAATTTTTTACCGAAATTAATAATTTTGGTAATTTTCTAGTCTCAATTTCTATTTTAAAACCTAAGAAAAATATGCAAAAAACTTTTATTTTTATTTTTATTTTTAATTATGTCATACTTTTAATAAAAAGTAAAAATCTAAAGATTTTTAGTTTCGAAATTAAGAGTGTTCCTTAGCTTAGTTATAAGATGTAAAATAAATAAATAAATATATATATATATATATAACAAGAAGAGAAACCTCAAAGAAGCTAAAGGGCATTTTCGGAAAGGAAAAATAAAACCCTAAGTTGCAAGGTGTTTTGGTTATTTCATTCCCATTTTTTTTTTCTTACCTAGGAGCCACAGTAACTGAGAAAAGAAATAATAGAGGATCAACCACTATATAAGGAGTAAAAAAAGGAAAAATAAAAAAGAGGGAAAAGTGGAGGATTGGCCGCCTAAGAGAGAAGAGAGAAGAGAAAGAAAAGAAAAGAAAAGAAAAGAGAGCCCAGGTTTTGACATTACACTATTACGAAATGGCCATAACGACCATTATTCAAACTTTTTTTTTTTTGTAACGCCACCCTTTTAAAAGTGGACAAAATAAAAATCAAATTAACTTTCTTCTCACAAGAAAGATAAATCGAACCCTATGCAAGCATTGTTAAGTTATTCTAGAAGAGATTTTAACAAGTCAACATAGGTTGATAGTTCTGGATGTCAAAATTAGAAGAAGGGTAAAGACGTGTAGAAGAAGTACGACATCTAAAATAAAGTGGTGAGAATTAAAATTGGAGTGATATTTAAGAATGAGCCCCTCAAGTTGGAAGTACAAAAATCGAACATGAAGGCCAATTCTATGTGGATAGAAATGGCTTCAAGAATCAAGGAAATAGCTTGAAAAATATTGAAATAGTCTAAAGGACATGAAGGCTAATTCTATGTGGATAGAAATGGCTTCAAGAATCAGGGAAATAGTTAGAAAAATACTGAAACAGTCTAAGGGACGTGGCCCTCTCTCAAAGGAGAGGTGGTGATGGAGTGAGGAAGTATAAAAGACAATAAAAAGTAAAAGGGAATAGTACAAAAGAATATAAAAATATGATAATGGAGAGGCTAATGAGCAATACAAGAAAGCAAAAAAAGAGAAAAAAATGCCACGAGAAGCAAGAGTACAGACTTTTGAAAAAATATATGAGAAACTTGGAATGAAGGAAAGTGAAAAGAATATCTACAAATTAGCAAGAATTAGAGAAAGGAAATGTTAAGATATTAATTAGGTAAGTTGTATAAAGAATAAAGCAGGAAAAGTTTTGGTGAAAAAATAAGAATATTAGAGAAAGGTAAAGGAGTTATTTTGATGAACTTCTCAATAATGGCCAAAGTGGTAACGTAGTAGACTTGGACCACATGACTATAAAAAAGAACGTGATACTTACTAGAAGGATTAGATTTTCAAAAATCAAGGAGACTTTGAAGATGATGAAAGTTGGAAACGTTTGTGGCTCCAATGGAGTACCTATTGAAGTATGGAAGTGTACGGACAATGTCGAAGTAATTTGGTTGACTAGATTGTTCAACAAAATCCTAACTTCAAAGAAAATATCAAATGAACGAAGGAAGAGTATTTTGTACCCATTTTTAAGAACAAGGAAAACATTCAGAGTTGCTCAAACTATAGAGATATTAAACTCAATAGTAATATTTTGAAGTTGTGGAGAAGAGTGATAAAACATAGCTTGCGTAGTGTTACATCTATTTTTGTCAACCAATTTGAGTTCATACCAAATCGATTAACAATTAAAATAATTTTTCTCATTAAAAGTCTAATGGAGAAATATAAATATTCGAGGAAAGACTTGGATATAGTTTTTATTGACTTAGAAAAAACTTATGACAGAATCCTAAGAGAAATTTTATGGTATGAATGCAAGGGGATATCGAGAATGCAAGAGGATATCGATTAGGTACATTCAACTTTTGAAGGACATGTATGAAGGAGCGACTATTAGTATGTGCATAATGGGAGGAGACTCGTTAGAATTCCTTATATCAGTTAGGTTGCATCAAGGGTCTACAGTGAATCCTTACCTCTTCGCTTTGGTCATTGATGAATTAATAAAACAAATATATGAGGAAATCTCGTACTGCGTGATATTTGCAGACGATATTGTACTAATAGACGAAACATAAGAGAGAATTAATAGAAAATTAGAGTTTGGGAGGAACACTTTGAAGCCCAATTGTTTCAGGTTAAATAGAATTAAGACGGAAAACATGCATTGTCAGTTTAATGAGGATGAAATAGAGATAATGAGAGAGTTAACTTGAATAGAGTGGCATTGTCCCAAAGCAGTTACTTTAAATATTTAGGCTCAATCCTCCAACGAGATGGAGGTTGTGAAGAAGATATTAGTTATACGATAAAAACAGAGTGATTGAAATAGGGGCTTGCATCGGGAGTCTTATGTGACCGCAAGATTACCGTACGACTATTCGACCAGCTATTCTATATGGTAGTGAATGTTTGACAATGAAGAAACAACATATATCGAAAATGAGTGTGGCTAAGATAAGGATGCTAAGATGAATGTGTGGCCATATTAGAATTGATAAGATTTATAATGTAAACATTAGAGATAAAGTGAGAGTCGCATCGATTGAGAACAAGATGATAGAATGAAGACTAAAATGGTTTGGACACGTGAAGCAGAGACCTAGAGAGGCTCCTATTAGAAATGTTGAACATATTATCATAGAGGAGAGGAAGAAAGGAAGAGGTAGAACTAAACTTATTTGGAGAAGAGAAATATAATATAATTTAGATGCACTTCAATTATCAGAAGATATCGTCCAAAACAGTTTGGAATGGAAATAAATAATCCATATAATTGACTCCAATTAATTTTGGAATTAAGGTTAAGTTGAGTTGAATTAATGGTAACACCACTCTTATTTTCCGTCACAAAACGACTCCATGCTCAAACCCACCTTGATATACAAGCAAGCACATTTCCTCAAGGCCATATGATTACTGAATATTTGTGAAGTATTTCTTATTTTGAAGTACTTTGCTTGTTTTATATAGATATATATTGTTTTTAATTAATTTTAAGAATATATGCTAAGTTTTATGACTTGATTCAATTCTCGATTCACAAATTAGCATTTCATATCTTGATTTGACAACTACAATAATAATTTTTCTATTACACTAAAAAATTTTAGGAGGTTTTACTAGCCTCACCAAAATGGAAAAACTATCTTCCACAACTTTCTTTTATCCTCCCCACATTTAGTGTTTCAACTTATCACAAACCCATCATTATGTTTCCTTTGTAGGGATGGCAATGGGGCGGGGCGGGGCGGGGGCGGGGGAACCATCCCCATCCCCACCCCCGCCTTAGCGGGGAATCCCCATTCCCGTCCCCATTTCATATACGGGGATAATTTAGTCCCCATCCCCATCCCCATCCCCGTGGGGATCCCCATTCCCCTCTTAAATTTTGTATTATTAAATTTATTTATATTTATAAAATTCATAAATAATAGCTAAAAATATAAAAAAAATTATTTAGAAAATATTAATAAATTCAAACACACAAAATATTAACCAAACATAATTAAAATATAAATATTTTAATACATAAAAAATATTCAGTAATATTTTTTAATAAAATATTAAAAATTCAGCATACATTAAATTATGAGTACTTGAACAAATTTAATCTAATAAGTGCTTTCAATAAATTCCAACAATCTCATAAGAATTATTTATTGAACAAAT
>CANXYC010517101.1:0-10329 GCA_948193065.1 Aleurites moluccanus
TCAAATCTTCAAATAAACTAAATAACATCATTTACATTCCCTTAAATCCTTTTCTACCTTTAAATATTGTGTTAATTCCATAAGAACTCGAAGGGGTGCGAAATGACTATTTTGCCCCCAGTTCACAAAATTTCAAGTTTCGCCCGATTTCTTCCTAACAGCCTTTGATGTACTTTTACATGTGTAAAATTGTCTGAAACATGCATATTCATTCAATTTAAGCAATAACATGCATCATACATAACATATAAACAAATAAGAAACCCCTTAGGCTTGCCTCTTTAAGCTTATGTTCTAAGCCTTTAAGCTAGGGTGTTACAGTATAGAGGTTCCATGCTACTGTAATCTAAGGAGTGGCATGTATATGTATGTGATTGTATTTCTATAGCTTTGCATATAAATTATGCTATGGATGTATATAGTTTGATATATAGATATATATTGAGTTGATATTAGAGGTAGATATGAGTATTGATGATAAAGTATATTGGAAGGGTTATTTACTTGTTTTGCAGTTGGGCATAGTCATATATTAGAGGAAATGTTGCCGAAATTTCAGTAGAAATATTCGGCTATATTTGAGTTGATCATATGAATTGCATGCCATAGTATATAAATAATTGGGTTCTTCATGATACTGGTAGCTTAGGCATCACCCGTACCTTAGGACCACCGTGACTCCTAGGTTGGGTCATGACAAAGGTGGTATCAGAGCTAAAAGTTTATTATAACCTGCAGTCTTTGCATATTAGTAGCTATAAAAGTACCATGGAATCTAGGATTTTCTGATATCTTCAAATTGACAAGTCTTTTTCATTGTTTGAAATTCTGCGTACCTATGATATAAACATTCTTTTACATGCTAGATTGTTTTGTTTTGATTGGAAACAGTGTGCTAAGATGTTAGAGAGGGGAAATAGATGTGCTAGGCCTATTAATGAGGATGAGTTTCATGAATCTAGTGAGGAAGCAGAGGTTGCTTCTAATACATCTGCTATATGGAGGACACATTATGAGCCACCCCTGTCACGGAGACGTATTGAGTCTGATCTGATGGGTGATACACCCTGGAGACATGAAATGCAAGAGATGAGACAAGAAATTTTTCAGACCATCCGGATTCATTTTACAGCACAGCCTGCAGTGGTATAGCAGCCACCCCCACCTCCAGTACAGCCAGTGATACAGCCTATGATACCACCAGTACCTTAGAGGGAGCTAGTAGTATTATAGGGAGACAGAGTACGCAAGGTTATCCCAGAGGGTGGTGTAACTGTTTAGGAATTTATGAGACTACGACTGCTTACATTTTCAGGGGAGTATGGTATTGACCCTAGTGATTTTATTGACAGGGTTGACAGGATGGTTCATACATTGCCCTGTTCTAATGCCAGAACTATTGCGCTGGTGGGATTATGACTGGAGGTTGATGCTGCTAACTGGTTCATGGAGCATATTGATGATAACATTCACAATGATGATCCTATGACTTGGGGAGAATTTAAACATAGAATGATGGATGAGTTTCTAATAGAGGGTTTAAGGGAGAGTAATATTGTAAAATTTGAACAGTTGTGATAGGGGAACTTTTCTATTTTGAAATATGCCCGAGAGTTCAAAAGGTTGAGCAAATATGCCAGAAAGATTGCTCCTACTGAAGATGATCTGATTAGGCGGTTCAGGAGAGGTTTGCATGCAACTTTGCATAACATTCTGTTGGCTATAGAGTTTACTTCCCTAAGTCGAGCTATTGATAAAGCAACCCAAATGGAGGCTAAATACAAAGAGGAAAGGTCTGATAGGGAACAGAAGAAGAAGGGAAGAGGAGGAGAGTACCGTAGACCTGGGGAGGGGAAATCTCATACTTTTGCACCTAAACCTCTTCTCAGGCCAGTGCAGTCCGTACCACCTCCCAGTCAGAGGTAGGACTTTGGTAGAGGTACCAGTATAAGGCCTCCTGTTTCTAGTTACTTCCGAGGACCTGTTAGACTAGTTTAGATGATGCCAAAAATACCCACATGTACTTTTTGAGGGAGGAGACATTCAGGGGCATATCGTATCAGGTCAAGGGCATGCCTTAGATATGGACAGTTTGGGCATTTTTACAGAGATTGCCCTATGCCTAGAGCTTTACAGCCTTCAAAGGCATGATCATCTCAACCATCGGTACAGATGGGTCGAGGGAGTACAAGCAGAGGTAAACCAGCAGGGCATAGTACATCAGCGGGACAGTCAGCCGCTGGTAGGGGCCAGGGGCGTGTCTTTGCAGTTACCCAACAACAGACCCAGGAATCTTATGAGACAGTTGTAGGTATGATTTCTGTACATAATATAGTGGCTTATGTGTTATTTGAATCTGGTGCAACCCATTCTTTTGTGTCACCTGTGTTTGCTATGAAATTGGGATTGGGTAGGAAACCTTTACATGTGCCCTTAGAGATAGCCACACTGATGGGGGATAAAATTATTATAGAGTATAAGTATGATATTAGTGATATGAGAATTTGTGAAAGATCCTTGTTTGCAGAATTGATTGAATTACCTGTATTAGAGTTTGATGTCATCCTTGGTATGGATTGGTTAACTGTTCATAAAGCTTCAATTGATTATGAAATGAAAAGGATAAAATTTCGACCTGAGGGACTGGAAAAGTACATTTTTCAAGGGGAGGCTAACAACCACATATCGGGGTTAGTATCTGCAGTACAGGCAGAGAGGTTGATGAAAAAGGGATGTATTGCTTATTTGGCATCAGTGATTGACCTTACAGGAGTATCAAAAGAGTTAGAGCAGATTCCAGTGGTGAAAGAATTTTCTGATGTATTTCAAAATGATCTTTCAAGACTGCCACCAGAGAGGGAGATTGAATTTGAGATTAAAGTATATCCTGGTATTGATCCTATATTTATTCCTTCATATCGGATGGCACCACTAGAGCTGAAGGAGTTGAAAAATCAGTTATAAGAATTGTGCGACAAAAGTTTTATTCTACCCAATAGTTCACCTTGGGAAGCACTAGTCTTGTTTATAAAGATAAAGGATGGGTCACTGCGGATGTGTATTGATTACTGACAATTGAACAAGGTGATAGTGAAGAATAAGTATCCTTTGCCTAGAATTGATGATTTGTTTGATCAGTTACAAAGGGCTTGCTTCTTCTCCAAAATAGATTTGAGGTTTGGGTACTATCAATTGCGGATTAAAGGTGAGCACATTCTAAAAACAACTTTCATAACTCAATATGGGCAATATGAGTTTTTAGTGCTACCATTTGGATTGACAAATGCTCTAGCAGCATTCATGGATATGATGAATCGGGTGTTCAGACCATTTCTGGATAAATTCATAATTGTCTTCATTGATGATATCTTGGTGTATTCCAGAAGCAGAGAAGAGCATGAGGAGCATCTCAGAATCACATTGCAGATATTGCGAGATCATCAGCTGTATGCAAAGTTCTCAAAATGTGAGTTCTGGTTAACAGAGGTAGTATTTCTAGGGCATGTTGTTAGCAAAGATGGTATAAAGGTAGATCCACAAAAAGTTGAAGCAGTTGCTAATTGGTCACGTCCTACTACAGTCACTGAGATCCGGAGTTTCCTTGGTATGGCAGGGCATTATTGTCGGTTTGTTAAAGACTTTTCTGGAATAGTTGTACTAATGACCAAGTTAACTAGAAAACAAGTGAAGTTTCAGTGGAATGATGAATGTGAAAAGAGTTTCCAGACTCTTAAGACTTGTTTGACCACTGTACTAGTATTGACTCTTCCTTCCGAGGTAGGCAGTTTTGCTATATACTGTAATGCTTCGAGGATTGGTTTGGGTTGTGTTTTGATGCAGGACAAGAAAGTAATTGCATATGTTTCCCGCCACTTGAAGAAACATAAAGTGAATTACCCCACACATGATTTGGAAATGGCACCAGTGATCTTTGCTTTGAAGATATGGAGACATTATTTATATGGGGTGAGATGTGAAATTTATACTGATCATAAGATTCTCCAATACATTCTACAACAAAAAGAACTGAATTTGAGGCAAAGGAGATGGGTCGAGTTACTGAAAGATTATGATTGCCAGATTTTGTATCATCCTGGAAAAACAAATGTGGTGGCAGATGCTCTTAGTAGGAAGTCAATGGGAAGTTTATCACATGTGACTGCTTTAGAAAGACTCTTGGTACGAGAATTTCAGGAATTGATGGCTAAGGGTTTAACTTTGGATTTGGAATCACAGGGGTAGGAGACAGTATTGATAGCACAGTTCCAGGTTAAATCTTTGCTAATAGATGAGATAAAGAGTTCCTAGAATGAAGATCCATAGTATGTAAAGATCAAAGATTTAGTTCAAAATGGTAAGGTTCCTGACTTTTCTGTTGAGGGAGATGTGTTAAAATATAACGGTCGATTGTGTGTTCCAGATGTTAAAGGGTTCAAAGAGCAGATCATGAAAGAAGTTCATTACTCTCCTTACACTGTCCATCTGGGGATAACAAAGATGTACCATGACTTGAAGGAACTTTATTGGTGGCCAAACATAAAGGGTGATGTAGCAAAGTTTGTCTCTAAGTGTTTAACATGTCAGTAGGTGAAATTTGAGCATCAGAAACCTTCAGGTTTGCTTCAAGAGATCCAGATACTAGAGTGGAAATGGGAACAGGTAATTATGGATTTTATGGTGGGTTTGCCAAGATCACAGAAGAGGTATGATTCAGTGTGGGTGATTGTGGATAGATCGACTAAGTCAGCTCACTTTTTAGAGGTAAAGACAACTTATACAGCTGCACAGTATGCACAACTTTATGTGGATAAAATTGTACGGTTGCATGGTGTTCCATCAGTGATTATATCTGATAGAGGTACTCAGTTTACCTCCAGATTTTGGCAGAAATTCCATGAGGCATTGGGTACTACATTGCATTTCATCACAGCATTTTATCCTCAGACAGATGGACAGTCAGAGAGGACTATTCAAACTTTGGAGGATATGTCGAGGTTATGCGTGTTGGATTTAAAATTCAGTTGGGATCGTTTCCTATTACTGATAGAGTTTGCCTACAACAATAGCTACCATTCTACCATTGGGATGGCACCATATGAAGCTTTTGTATGGCAGGAAATGCAGATCACCTATATGTTGGGTGGAACCAGGTGAAAAGCTGTTAGAGGCGCCAGATTTGATCAGAGAAACAATGGATAAAATCCTTATTATATAGCAGAGGATAAAAGACTGCTTTTAGCAGGCAGAAAAGCTATGCAGATCCAAAAAGAAAAGAGGTACAGTTTGCAGTGGGTGACTATGTATTTCTGAAGATCTCTCTTATGAAAGGAGTGATGAGGTTTGGAAAGGAAGGCAAGTTGTCACCAAGGTATATTGGACCATTTGAGATTTTGGATCGGGTTGGTAATGTATCATACAGACTAGCTCTTCCACCTAATATGGGTCATATACATCTAGTGTTTCACGTTTCTTATAAAAGTATGTTTCAGATTCGTCCCATATACTTCAACCCCGAGAGATTGAGATTGATGAAGCATTATCATTTGGGGAAGTCCCAGTACATATTGTGGATCATCAGATTAGACAGCTTCAAAATAAGAGTATTCCAATGGTTAAAGTATTGTGGCGTAGCAGAAGTGTAGAAGAGTGTACTTGGGAGAGTGAGGCTAAGATGAGACACAAATACCTCCACCTATTTCATAAGTCTGGCTTTTATTCCACCATATAACCTTAAAATAAATTCGGGGATGAATTTATTTGTAAGGGGTAGAATGTAACACCTCAATTTAAACCTAGAACTTGAACTAAAATGGGGCAACCTTGGGATGTTTGCTTTGAATTGAATGTTATGAATTATTATATATATTTGTGCATGAATTTGACTGATATGCATGTTATATGATGTGTTTGAATGAATAGAGGGGGTTTAAAAATTGTTAGGAAGAAATCAGGCAAAACTGAGTTTTTGATGAACTTGGGGCAAAATGGTCATTTCACACCCCTTGAGTTTTTATGGAAATTAACATCATATTTGATGATAAAAGAGAATATTATGACATGGAAATAGTGGTATAATGGTCATTTGAATTATTGTTGGAAGATTAAAGCCGGTAGGAAGTAATTCCGGGCAAAGCTGCTCGGATAGGGATTCCATTTGAACTAGGGGGTAGTTTAGTCTTTTCCTTTGAAATATGGACTTATATAGTGTATGCAAGCCTATGGTATCATTTTAGGCTAACCTAAATCAAACCATTGGATGAAAAGATCAAGAATTGAATGGTTTGTAAGCTAGGTTTCACAATTTTTACCATAAGCTCAATGTATAGGATTATGCCATTTGATTTTTAGTTGGATTTTTTCCACCCCTTTATCATTCTTAGCCAAAATCACCAACCAAACTTTTCCCTTTCTTCCTCACAAGTTTCGACCACCGTTGATGAACACCAAAGCAAGTTATTTTCTTTCATTTTTTGATCCAAACTTGTTAATTACATCATTTTAAACACTAATCTATCCTTAGATTCAAAGAAAAACTAAGAAAAGTTAATAAGTCAAAGCTTTGAAGTTTTGGAAGAACTATTGGAAAAGTAAGTGATTTTGCCGTTCTTTTAGTTTAATTATGTTCTTAAGATGTTCTTTGATGTTAATTGATGACAAAAATGTGTTTAGGTTGGAAGAAATTCAAAGGTTGTAAAAGAAACCCTAATAGGAAAAGGTATGAATCAAAAGTGTGATTTTGATGGAATTTATGTTCAAATGAGTTGTATTTGTTGTGTTTGATATGAATTGGTGGTCATTTAATGGAAACAAATCCATTTGGTGGAAGAACCATTTTGGCCAAACCATGTGATGTTCAAAAATGGTTTAGTGTTTTGATGTTTAATAGGTTTAAATGGTTGAATGTTATGTAATTGGTGTATATGTAAGTTATTTGAATGATTGGTATTGAAAAATGGATGAATGGAATGAATTCCAACTAGGTTAAATCTTAGTGAGTTTATAGGTTTAATGTGTTAGGTTAAAGTAATTTGAAAGGAAAGGTTTGAATATGGTTTAATGGAGTATATAATGCAAATGTATGAATTTAGATATGGAAATGGTGATTGATATAAGTGCTTAAAAAGTAAACTTGAAATTTGGTGCATGTTTGATATGGAATATTAAGTTAAGTGTATATGAGTTCTTAATATGGCATAATAGTGATGAATATGTGAAATGTCAGTCAAATGTGGTGTTAGAATGTGTTTAATGCATAAAGGATTAGAAAAAGTGTAAATTATGCAATGTGAAGTTTATAGTGCATATAGAGTATGCTTGGTGTATTTTAATGCGAATAATATGTTTTGTGATGTTTTTACATCTTACTGGAGTGTTATATATGGAAATAGGTGAACCGTCAGATACTCCAGCTCAGAATATCGATCGGCGGGCCGATTAGGGCCTATGAGAGATATTGGGGGATAAAGTGGACTGATTGTGTAAAAGGTGAGTCTATATGTATAATCATGCATGATTTGCATCATATATCATATGAAATGTCATTTGGACTGATAAACCAACATTTGTTAACTTATAGTACCTACAATGCATTTTGACCCGTAAATAAGCCCACTGAAACGACTTAAATTGACCTAAACTTTGTCTGTCTATAAAATGAAGCCTAAAAAGCCAAATGAGCCCTCACTTGGCCCATTCTTCTAGTTTTACTCTAAGATTTGAAATGGTACCTCATGGTCCACCTAAATCCATTTGTAACATACTTAATCAAAAACTACTCAGAAATCCTAAAACGGACCCGTAACGGCGAGTGTCAGTAACGACAGTGTAATTAGGCCCCGTCGGCCATTTTTTAGACTTGACCCAAATTTGTTTTATTATTCCTTATAGATATATATATGATTGTTCCACAGCTATAAAAGTTATATTTATGCTATATTGATGATTATATAGGGACACACCCATATGGTATTATAACAGGGCTACCTCGATGGTGTAGCGGGTAATTCCATCGACCGTGTGCACACTGGTATTCATTGGACCCTTGCTAGAGAGGGGTGTCATATTCTCTAGCCGTAAAGGCTGATCACCTTTACGTATACTGGATTACTGGATTATGCACAATTGTGCTATTACAGATAGTGCAATTGCACTTTTCGCTGGACCTAATCCTATTATATCATATGTGTATTGACTCGTACACTAGATACTTACATGGATACTCATATGGATATTTATATGGTTACTTATATGGATACTTGTTATACCCTTTAATTGTTATCCTATATTGATTCTACAGGTCATTTGAAAGTAATCATGGTATTATGAACATCTACTGCATTTTTATGTATATAGATTCACTGAGTATTTTTATACTCACTCTCATAGTTGTTTATTTTTTTTTCAAGACCGCAGTGAGATTCAAATTCCTTTGGCACCTTCTATCCTCGCCTTGGAATTTCACTACTTGAAACATGTAATACTCAGGTCTTAAAAGTATATGTAAATATTTGTACAATATAAAGGTTCCATGGTACTGTAATCTAAGGAGTGGCATGTATATGTATGTGATTGTATTTACTTGTTTTATAGCTGGGCATAGTCATATATTAGAGGAAATGCTGCCAAAATTTCAGTAGAAATATTTGGCTATATTTGAGTTGATCATATGAATTGCATGTCATAGTATATAGATAATTGGGTTCTTCATGGTACTGATAGCTTAGGCATCACCCGTACCCTAGGACCGTCGCGGGCTCCCAGGTTGGGTCGTGACAATGAATTTATTTACATTTTAGTGATTATTAAAAATTGTTTAATATATTGAATAAATATTAAATTAGTTATTTAATTTTTTTATTTTATAAGTTAAATTATGTATCTGACATGACATTGTTTACATGACATTATCATTCCCTAGAGTGTCAGACACCTTTACCCTAGTTGTTGTAACCTCAGTAGCCTGTATCATCTATGCTTATGTGTCATCTTCAAGTCTAGAGTTATCCTTGGTCTCCAAGTCCCCCTTTTTCAATTGAAGCAACTTTGTGCAACTTCTCTATGTGCCAAACGCTCTCCTTACGCCAAACATCATAACCATTCAACTTATCAACTGATCCAGATGGGTTCACCAAACATATCCTCCTTCTCCAGCCACTCATAATAGTTTGTGCCACAGTACCATAAATCAGGGAGACCGAAAAAATAGGCCCATCTAGCAAGATCCCTTGAGATACTCCCATCTATCTTAAAACCCTGGTCCAAGGGTAGAAGGTGGTCATGTAAAAACCCAACAAATACAACATGTTCTACCCATAACTTATAGTCATGAATGAGTAGACCCCATACCAAGAACAAAACCACAAGATGTCCTCTTGACCCAACTCCAAATAATCCATTCATGCTCAGTGTCAAAGCAGACCCAGATCCTCCATGTCCGATAATTTACCTATGAATATGGCATTATAGCTAGAGGATCAACCACCTCAAGGTGATCTTTAAGGCAAACCTGGAAAAGTGAGCAGTTAAACTAAACAAATCAATAAACAAAGCTAAACATACCAGCTAATCTAGTCAGCCTAAACATATCAGTCAAACCCAGCTAAATAGACTAGCAAATCCAATTAGATTACCTAGACTAGTAAAAACTTAACCAAAGAAAAAAAAATAGAGTAATTTTCTCACTTAGAGAATCACTCTTTTATAATTGAAACCTTTTCTATTGTCTCCTTTATCAACTCTGGGCCTTCCAATTGTTTCTCACCCAATTCCACCCAACATATCAGAGATCGACATTTTCTACCATACAATGCCTCGTAAGGAGCCATTCTGATAGAAGAATGGTAGCTATTGTTGTAGGAGAACTTAATCAGTGGCAGATACTGATCCCAATTACCTTTGAAATCTAGAACACATAACCACAACATATCCTCTAATGTCTGGATATTCCTCTCTGATTTTCCATCGATTTTGTCACAGCCCAACTTGGGAGCCATGACGGTCCTAGGGTAGGGGTGATGCTTATGCTACCAGTACCACGAAGAACCCATAAAACTATACTATATGCCATGCAATACATTAATAAGATCAAAATGGCTTAAACATCTTATGAAAAATTGGGCAGCATCTCCTTTGTATAAGGAGCATGCCTAGCTGCTAAAAACACAAATAAGCACTTCAACTATATACTTGCACTTCTATCTCAATATCAAGGATCCCTCTGGATCTTCACAACAACACAATCTCAATAATTGATCAACAGATCTCAATCTCATATATCTCAAATATATATTTATATCTCCAAAATGCAACTTATATAAAAGGATGCAACAA
>CANXYC010517144.1:0-10326 GCA_948193065.1 Aleurites moluccanus
CAAAAAAATTTAAAAAATATATATATATATATATATATATATATATATATATATATATATATATATATATATATATATATATATATATATATATATAATTTTTAAACATATACTTTACATTCATAGAGTAAAATATATAAATGTTAACCAAAGGTAATTAATTATAAAAAATAAATATGTTACTATCTCATAATATAGTTAATTAGAGTTTGAACTCTAACAAATTTTTACCCCATGAAAAATACTTAAAATATCAATAAAACACACAATATTTTAATTAATTATTCAATGAAAAATATAAATATAAATATGGTTAATATTTCATTTGATTTAATAGTTGGCTCCATAAATTTATATTAAATTTATTTTTATTTTGTTATTTTGTTTTGTTTTTTGAGATGAAACTTTTTGTTTAAAATTTGATTTAAAAATGATTTATAATATCATTAAATTAAAAAATTTTAATTTTATTGTTAGAGTAACTTTAACCTTTCAACCCATTTTACCCTATTTTGCTTAAGCATTTCTATAGGAAATTTATAGAAAATCTTGGAGCAACATATTAGTTTTGGAACTTGTTAATTCCCTTTTTTTTTTTTTTTTGAGAGAGAGAATTTCCTTTTCATATATTCATATATATATATAATTTAGCCATTAATAATATTCTATTCAATCTAAATTTTTTATTTTATTTGATATCTCATTTTCTTTATGTGTCACATTAATTTTTTTTAAAATATATTAGTTGTCAATATATTTTTATAAATGATGTGACATATAAAAAATATATAAAATATAAAATATAATATCAAATGAAATAAATAATTTGTATTGCATTTTAGCATATTTACCATAAGTCAAATTTTATATTTTACAATTTAAATAGCTAATCATTTAAAATTTGATGTCATACTAATTTTTGTATATAATTCCATTATTTTATTAATTTTTATACAAAAATGAGTTAGACTACATGTATTTTTTCTTATTATTGTAAAATAAGTTATCTTTAAAAGAAAAAACTAAATGATTCTGTCTTACAATTCAAATCAAACGTCACCAAACTATAGCTTTATTAATTATTGAAAACCATTTCGTGATTCAATTGGACGAAAAAAAAAGTTTTTCGTATTTTCTTCGCAAGAGATAAGAAAGAAGCTTATAAGGTAAATGTGTACACAAAACCAATTGCCATTTTGTCAAAAGAAGTGAGCTTCTTAGAAGTAGAGAATATGGTCCCTTTGCATAGTTGCAATAAAAACATGCCAAATAATTTAAAGTTTTTATGGTCCTTTTGCTTATTGTCAAATGCTATACCTTTTTTTAAGTCTTTCATTGACGATCCAATTTTTTCTACTGACTTTGCCAAATTGGGTCCCTATTTGTTCCAAATGGGACTCTTTGATTAGGTACCCTTAATTTGTTTACATCATTAACTGAACTTGAATTGAAATGCTATCTCTTACGGGTTGAGAGGGTTACTGTATAGTTTTATACAGTAGCCCTTTATGTGTTTCATTTTAGTTATTTAAAAAATTTTATAAAATTTTTTAAAAATTATATTTTGATAATATTTGATTTAATGAATCTATTGATATATTTTTTATGCCAAACAAAAATCATTTGGATAAGAAAAAATACATTAAAAATTTTATGTATTATATTTAACGGTCTAGATTTAACGTATTTCTAATAAATTTTTAGCTGTTGAAATGATTTTTGTTTAGCATAAAAAATATATCAATAGATTCATTAAATCAAATACTATCAAAATATAATTTTTTAAAAATTTTATAAAATTTTTTAAATAACTAAAATGAGACATACGAGAGGCTAAAAATACACAGCAGCCCTCTCAACCCACCTCTTATGGATATCTTTATCATCAATCATTCAATACTGATTTATATTGCAGTTATTATTTTTATTTTTATTTTTTTGTAAATTTGTCTAAAATATTATATATTAAAAATATTAATTAGAGACCATTTTTTTTCTTTGCAATATATTTAAAAGTGAATTATATTAGTGAAAAATTTAAACCTTATCTACCCTATAATAATTTCAGATTCAAAATTAGTTTTAGAATAAATTTGATATATTCTAATTATAAAATTTCTAAAACAATCAAAGAGCAATTTCAAACTATTTTTTTTTTTCATAAAAACAATTTCAAATCATTTTTAAATATATCTGAATGAATTTTTTTAATTAAAAAATTAAACTTCAGTTCTAAATAGACATAATTTAGTTAGAAGGTTTTATTAAATATTGATAACATTATTGAATGAATGAGATAATATTAAAAAATTAAAATCATAATTCTAATTTTTTTAATTTTTATAAAAATAAAAGAATGGTAAACGGTAATGTAACAATGGTCGGGTTTTTATGTGACATGGATGGCCCCCTACCTTATATTAGCTCTCTTTATGACCTGTTTGGCATGCTTTTCCTTCAGTAGTTCTGTAATCTAAGCTTTCAGCTTAATTATTGATCAAAATCTTGAAGTAGGGAAAAGAAAAAGTATATATGAGAGTATTATAAAAAATAGGAAATTTTCAAAATTTCTTGTGCTTAATTGATTGTAAAGGCATATTATGGGGAAAAAGCATATAGGGTATGAATGCTTATAATAGAAAACTGATATATTTTCAAATCTCTAGATAAAACATATAATTAAAGTTTAGGAATTTCAGTATATTCCTTTTTTTTTTCATATCTTTTTTATGACATGGAATGGAATTATAGAGGGCCCTTTGCCCATACTACATGATGCCAAACAAACCCTTATTTTGATTTAGAGATTAGCCGTCGTTAGCCTAGTCAACCCGTACTTTAAAAAAAAAACATAGAAATTTTTTATTATTTTAAAATTCATTTCCTTAGTCCGAAAATAGCAAAATTATTGATATCATTAAGCAATAACTCTCTCTTTAACAGTTATAGTAGAAATATTAGCTTCCATGCTCAAGCGTTGCTCATAATAATTATATTTATTCGAAAATTAACGGTTTATTAACTTATTTTTTATTAATTTTGTTAATTTATTCCTATATTTTTTTTAGAATAGTAATTATTTTTAAAATTTTAAATCAAACCAATATAATAATATTTTCTATTTATTTATATATTAATATTTATTTTTATAATTCACTAATATAAGATTTGATATATCTCAACAGTCTCATATGATAATTTTTTAAATATTCTATATTTACTTTATATGTGTATTGTAAACTCTCAATAAATTAATATCGTTAGTATTTATGAATTCTATTAATTAATAAAGTATTAATTTATCCTATTAACTCAGATTAAAATAAAAAAAAATTATTATATAATAAATATTATTAAATTATTAAATATTAATTTATAAAATTTTTACTCTATATTACATAAATGCGAAGATGCAAATTATTTTAAAAATGTGTTGTTGACTTAATAATAATCAAGTATTTTTTTCTTTCAATAATAATATTAAGAGTTCATCATCTTACAAGTAAAAAATAATTGAAAAGGATATTCAGTCTCATAGTAAAATCAAAATTAAATTATCATATGTTTGCTATTTTTGCATAAACTATATACTAATAAATTATGTTGTTTGCATTAAACTTGAAATTTCATCATTGTCCTTATCCATATACCTGGTAGCTAAAAGATAATGCACATCATGTGCCATAACTGAGCAGCAACTATCAATATAAGTTATGAGCTGACTTTAAGAGTGGGTGGATAGGTTGAAATTTCATAGATATTAAATTTTTTAAGTATTTAAAAAAATGTTACTATAAATTTATATATTTATTTTGATAGGTATCAGAAAATTTTGTCTAAAACATTCATTAAGTATGGAAATAGTTGTTGCATATTGGCACCTAGTGATTAATTTCCAAGCTATCAGTTTTCTTCTTATAATAACTAATATTTTATTCAACTAAAATATTGAAGTGTTTATATTTTTAATTAATAAAAAAATTCATTTTTCTCATCTGTAAATAAATTTTAGTATAAATACAATGAAATTATTTTAAGAATTATGAATTTATAAGTTAGAATGCTAATTATATAACTTAATAATTATAAAAATAATTGTTTATCACATGTGTTTTACTTATCATTTAAATTCAATTAATCATATTATGATACACAAATGGAGAAATTAATTAAACAGTGTATTAGTATAAGTTTATATATAGTAGCTTGTGTGTCCTTTTTAAATTTAGTTCACCTTTTATTTTTAATATTAATTTAATAGATAAATATTAATTTAATAGATAAATTATTAGGCATAATGACAATATATTTTTCATATTCACATAAAATTAAATATTTATGTGATTAAAATAAAAATATATTCATATTAATTTATTTTTATATGAATAACGCTTTTATATGAATAAATGACATATACTTTCGTTTAATCTAATACTGCATCCGTTTTTTTTATTTATCGTTTAAGGTTTTGTATAAATATTAAAATACTTATTAATTAAATTCAAAATAACTTATTTAATCTTATATTCTTAATTTTATCTTAAATTAAGTTATTATATTCTAATTAAATGTTATAAGGATAAAATAGAAAAAAAGATAAATATTATTTTAAAAATTTAAAACGATAATTAAAAATGAAAATGAATGAATTTTTAAAATGATAGATAAAAAAAATAGTAGGAGCAATTTCTTAATCATATATAAAGAAAATTTTATATTACATTTGTTAGTTGTAGATGTATAATTAATAAAATATATAAATGTGTTATGATTAAAGAGTGAGAATATTTTGAAAATTTGAATGGTATTAATTAATTTTTTTAATCCGTGTGTAAAAATAAAGTGACTTATGAATTTTGTGATGAATGGAGTAGTTTCACTTTAATAAAATAATTTCCACTTGTTGAAGTAATTGAAAAAGCGGCGCAATGGCAACGAATGTTCAATATTGTCCATTGCTATTGGATTTCATGATATCAACAGTTTTTTAAACTTTTTTTTTCCATAATTACAGTCCCATTAATACTAATTTTTTTATTTATTTAAAGGATCATTATCATTCCGAATTAGAAGTCAAATTTGTTGAATATAATTAATGGTAAAATGAATTTACTTTAAGAATAGTTGTAAGTATTCAAATTTTATCGATTTTAAATTATTAAACATGATTGGAGTGTATTTTTATATTCAAATAAAAATAAAATTATATATAATTAAAGTAAAAATAGATATATATAAATTCATTTTTATATAAATAGGATGAGGTTGCTTCATCGTAACTAATAATTTTTTTTTTTATATTATCCTTTGTTAATTATATTGATTAGCCTTGTAATTAATGTATCTATATTAAATAAAATTAATAAAACAAATGTGTTATGATTAAAGAGTAAGAATATTTTAGAAATTTATATAATATAGTAAAACTTTTGTAAATTAATGTTAGATAAATTAATAATTTATATTATATAATAATTTTTTATAGTTTCGATTTAGATTAATGAATTAAATTAATAATTTTTAAAAATTAATAAAATAATAATTTTTTAAAAATTATTATATAATTATATGGTCTCATACATATTATAAATTAATAGTTTATTAATATTATACATTTAATAAATTATGATATATATTTTATTTAAATATGACTCTTAAGATTATTTAAAATTTAAATAATTATATATATATTTTTCATTTCATTAAATATATTTTCAATGTATTATATATTTTTTATTTAATTTATTTAGTTCATATTTAATTGATTATATATATATATATTTTTGTTTCATTTTAATTAATTTATATTCAATTAATTATATATATTTTTATCTATTTTAATTAATTTATATTCAATTGATTATATTTTTTTTCAATTCATTTAAATTATATTGAATTAATTACAATATTATTAAAATATAATATTTTTTTATTAAATATATATTTATTGAATTGTAAATATTATTTTAAAATTAATAAATTATTAATTAATAACTTTTTTTAATTAATAAAATTTATAAATTTTAATAATATTAATTTATAGAAATTTTATTGTATTAATTAATTTTTCAATCTCTGTGTAAAAATAAAGTGAATTATGAATTTAAGATGAATGGATTAGCTTCAATAATTTCAACTTATTGAAGTAATTGAAAAAGCAGCGCAATGGCAACGACCATTACTATCGGATTCATGATATTAATTACAGTCCCATTAATACCTATTTTTTATTTAAATGATTATTATCATTACGAATTAGAAGTTAAATTTGTTGAATCTAATTAATGGTAAGATGAATTTATTTTAATAATAATCGTTAATATTTAAATTTTATCAATATTTAATTTATCTCTTTGATATTAAAAATTAAATTTATTGAACCTAACTAGGATAATATAAATTTTTTTTAATTAATTTTTTTCTTAATTAAGCGAATAATTTAACTCTATTATTCTTATTAATTCAATGAAAATTTTATGTTTTATTATTTGTTTGGTTTCTAATATTTTACTAAGAGATATTGTCTTCTTAAGTTTGTTTACATAAAGTTGTTTATTCTCTTCTTTAACGACAGTTTTTATTATTAGAAATCGATTGTAATTTTTTATTATAATTGTCATCTTAATTAGCGTGGGAAGATGAACCTCCAACAAATATTGCATTCTTAATATTTGCATTCAATTTTAACACACGCTTAAGATATTAGTTCTAAAACATTAAAGGTTTGTTTCTCTTTTAAGATTTCTTTTTTAGGGTATTGTTCATCTTATCTTTTTATTGACGGTGATTTCTTTTTCTTTTTCATTGAAATAAAATATTCAATAAAAATAAATCATTATAAATGTTAATTTATGTTTTTTTATATATAAATTTATTATTATTCATCTTGTTTTTAAATTTTTTAAAATTTTTTGTTATTTTGATAAGATTTATTTATTTTTCTTTCATATAAGTAATTTATTACCCGCTTGTAGAAATATTTTGTTCTCTTATACAATTTATGGTCTTTGAATTTATTTTCATAGTTCTGAATTTATTATTAATATTTAAACAATAGAATTTGATAAAAAAATATAAAGATAGTTGATTTATAACTTAATAGTCATCAAATATAATACGCTTCCCGTCAAATTGATAGTTCTAATATTCTATAAACATGACCGGAGAATATTAAAAGAAATTTAAATTATTTTATCGTACTTATTAATATGCTTTATATATTTATTTTCATATCAAAATTTACTATTTTTAATTATAAATAAAAATTCATGATATTTCCTAAAAGAAAAAAGATATTAGTCCTAACAACTGTTAATAAAATTCAACTCTTATTAATTTTTTGAAGTTTAAGAAATAAAATTACCCTCAACTTTACAAGAAAATGAAGAAAATGAAATTAACTTTGAAACTTATTATATTATAGTATTAATTTAATTTTTAAATAAGAATTAATTGGGTTCTCAAACTTTGTAAACTTGGTAAACAACTAATAAGCAAATTAATTGTTGAATTAATCAAATTTATAAAGTTAAAAAGTTCAATTAATTTTTATTATAATTTAAAGATTAAATTGACAATATGATATAGTAAATTTAAGGATTAATTTTTTTATATTTTAATTAATAAATTTTTTCTTATAATGACTTAGAATAAAATTGCATTTAAATTTTAAATTGGCAAACAATTATATTAGGATTTAATTGCAAAATTAGATAAAATTTAGGATAAATTCTTATATTATGTCAATTATTTGATAATAACAATAAGTAGATAGTTTAAACTTGAAGTCTCGAAATCTTGAAAATAATTTTAATACAATTGAATCATAAGAAACTATTAATTAATGGATTTGTATCACTATCACTAATGACAGATTAAATATATTAATTTAAAAAACAGAACCCTATATATTTTATGAAACAAGAAAAGGTAAGATCTAAGGCAGAGAAGAAATATACTTGTGAGTTCATTACTTATATTAGTGGTGGTGGTGGCAGATAAGAAATATAATTTCTCCTTGTGTTAGTGGTGGTGAAAAGTGGCCTAATTATGAATAACAATAATCTCAATACAAATCACCAAATTATCTTCACCTCTCCTTCCTTCCCCACCCACTAGAAAGTGTGCATAATACACTCACACATGGTATCTTAATGCACATTCAGAAATGGAAGTCCATTCTGAAGGGCCATAATTTAAAGTAGGGCTTCCTTGATCTTTATCATCATTCTATTTTCATTTTTCTTCCTAAATAATAATAATAATAGTAAATAAATAAATAATAAATTAAACCTCAACAGTTAAAAGGTCTCCCACTTTCACACTATTAATAATCTGACCATAATCGAAACTTTGCTTCCATTGAAGTATGTGGAGAACATGATGAAGTGGGAAAATCTATATATATTTTGACCATAGTCCAAAATATTTTGTAAGTACTTAAAAGTGGTTTTTTTTAATGACTTTTGATTAGTTATTAAAATCATAAAATGCAAATTCTTGGAAATTTAAGTCTCCAAAGGAATTTGTGCCAAGAGTAATTTGTTTTTTAGTCTATATAGGTTGGCTAATGTTGGGACTTGAGAGGTTGAGGCTGAAAAGGACAAATGCAATGATTTTAACTTTAAAAAGTTTCAAAGTGTCCTATGCTTGCTATTGCCAGCTTAAACATCATTAATTAAAAAAAAAAAAATCACTTAAAATACAATATCAATATGTCTATTTTTTTTATTTCATATCTAATTTTTTTATAAATTATATTATTTAAAAAATATTAACTATTAAAATACTTTAAAAATATATAATGAGATGTATAAAAAAAAAAAAGAAATAAATGAATGATACATAATGAAAAAAAGGATAGGGATTATTTAAAATAATCTAAATAATTAATTACAATTAATTCCTGTTTACAAGTCAGAAAAAGAAGACACAAAATCAATTGGAAGAACATGTTCATAGTGGCCCAAATTACAGCACATGATATTTTTGTCTGCTGGGTCTTTCTCAATCTCAGATTATGGTGATAACAAAACAGTGGTTAGAGGAAATATTTTGTACCAAAAAGAAATAATTATCATAATTAATAGTGACACTGCTTATTTTTGAGAAAAACTTTCATATTGTTTGAAATAAATTTATAAAATTTATTTTCAAATTTACATTTTTAAAATATTTTATATTTAAAATATTAAAAAATAATGCATAATTAAATATAATTTAACAATATATATATATATAACTTAAGCAATTAGATTCGATTTTCTCTCCCTACTCTTATTATCCAATCATTTTTCTCTTTCTTTCCTTTTATTACTTTTTTTTCTCTCTCTCACTTTATTTTTTTTACTTTTTTTTTTTTTTATCAATTTTTAAATTAAATTAAATAACATTATAAATATAAGATATAACTAGTTTTTAGTTGTATTAACTTTTTCAACTATATTTGTTACATTGAAAATATTTTAGAAAATAAGAATAAAAGTAATTCAAATATAGATTTTGTTCTATATATAAAAATATAAAATTTAATTCAATTTTATATTTTAAGTTTTATTTTTTAAAATATAAGAATCCATTTGTAAATAAATTTACTTAAAATTCATTTATAAATAAATTTTACATTTTTATTTTATTTGTTTTTTAAATAGTTTTATAGTTATCAGCCATATACTCATATGGAAAAAAAAAAAATCATTTTCTAATTTAATGAAAATTTTCACTGTACTCTTAAAAAAATTACCTTCTGCGTCCACCGTCTGATTTTAAATAGGGTTAATTATAATTTCCTTCTTATAAAATGACCCATTACACTAAGTTTTTCATGACCTTTCAAAAATACACTAACTCCCCCCTGACGAAAGTCATAATGTACTATTAGACCCTTCCGTCCAATTTTGCCCTTAGTCAATTGTTAGTCAACCCTACAAGGATAGCGAAAAGATCAAAATGCCCTTATTCTTTATTTTTAATTAATTATATTTTATTTTTGTTTTAAATTTTTTTTAAGGTTAAAAAAATTATTTTCATATTTTTGATAAATTTTAAAATAAAAAATAAACAAAAATATTTTTTAAAAAATATTTTTTATTTTTTATTTGTTATTTTTTATTTTAAAAAAGAATTTAAAAAGAAATTAAATTATTTGTTCTTAAATTTTTTAATACAAATAAAAAAATTCATTTTCATATTTTTGACAAATTTAAAAATAAAAAGTAAAAAATATTTTTTAAAAAATATTTTTATTTTTTATTTGTTATTTTTTAAAAAATAAAATAAAAATATTTTTTAAATATTTTTAAAAAATATTTTTATTTTCAAATTTGT
>CANXYC010517296.1:0-15361 GCA_948193065.1 Aleurites moluccanus
AAAATATAATAAAATCAGAGTGATCAAAATAGATTGTGTTAGATTTAAAATATATATCGATTAAAAATATATTATATATATATATATATATATATATATATATATATATATATATATATATATATATATATATATTAATATAAATTAAAAGTAGAAATTTATAAAATTGGTTTGAAACTATAAATTAAAAATGTATGAAATTATAAATAAAAAATATAATTATAAATTTTTATAATTAATAAATTTTATTAAATAAATATTATTTAAATAAAAAAACTTAGCATTTCAGTTATATACCAAGGGTTTTTTTTTTTTTTTTATTTCATTACAATTTGCTAAGGTAAATAAATTTAGTATTTAAGACTTAGAGTATGTCCAATTTCTCTGTAATTAAAAACATTAATAGAATCAATTGATGTTTGGATTCAAAATACTATCTATCCTTTGATATGCTTAATGCATGAATTGTATAATTTATTAAATTTGTCGCTTTAAATACAAACTGTGCTTGAAATCTTAGATAATCTTTAGGTCTCCTTCACAATATGATAACGAGAGGTTACTGAATTGTCTATTATGATAATTCAAACTATTGTTCATTACAATCGGACAGTAACAAAATTTTCTATAGAATTTTACATAAAATTTTAATGGTATCTTCTATATATTTTTTGGGTGTATAATAAAATATACATAAATATTATATTAATATGTATTTCAATTCGAAAACTTGGAGAATTATAAGAAGATATTGCAAAAATTTCAGTAACTCTATAGTTAAAGTAATGTGTCTTTTTATTGATTGTATAGAAACGCTTTTCTTAGTGATTGGATTCAAACCTTTTAAGAAATGGGATTTTTTTTTCCTTTTAAAATTAACAAAGGAAATGGTAAATTTGATATAAAATATCTACAAGATAAAAGGAATAGAAAAGTCCATTTAAGTAATTAAATTATTAAAAAGAATTATCGTCTCTCTTAATTTATTATATATGATTAATGTATATAATTTTATTTTATTTTTAAAAATAACTTTCAAATGAATTTATTTGATATTATTATTATACATTTTTTGATTGAATAGATGTAATTCATTATTTTATATATATAGTAATTCATTATTTTATATATATACTTAAAACTTTTTCTTTAAGTATAATATTTATTGAAATAAATGTACGATTTAAATTATTAAAAAATTAATAAGAGTAGTATTCGATTCAATCTATATCATTTTGAATTTAATTTTTGTGTGTTTTGAAATAAGATGAGGAATATGTATGGGTATGTCAAAATCTAATTTTTATTGTTAAACGAGCTATGAATCTCAATTTATAAAAAAATTTGTGGGTTAAATGAATAAATTTTTTTAAAACACTAATATTTATAGTTGCTAAGCTAAAAGCCCAAGTTAGCTTCTTCAATTTATACTTCCAATCTTCCTTCAATTAAATAACTATGATTCAAAATAAATAACTTAATTTTTTTTTTTTTAAGTATTGAAAAAGAAAAATCGATTATAAATTTATTGTTCACTATACTATACTTCAGTATGCAATAAATAACTCAAGTTATTCAAAAAGTTTCATCTTAATTTATAATCTTGTATAAATTCTTCAAATTCTTCTTTCTTAATCAATATGTAAGGCTGTAAATATGGATGAAATAAATATTTTATTTGGAGGCAGAAATTAAAAAAGAAGACAACAAAAATACAAAAGGTTATTTTATTTTTTTCTAAATTATAATGCTCCCTACAAATAAAAAAGATATTTTACTTTTTTCTCAAAAAAAACAAAAAAAGATATTTTACTTAGAATTTCATTTTTTTTTTATTGTATTGATGGAATTCTAATTAAATAAGTTTTAATAGGTTGAAATAATTAATTAGTCCATTTATAATTTAAACTTATTTATTAATAATTATAAAAATCTTCTAAAAGTATTAATCAGAAAGAAAAATTTTATCCATATTTATATTTATACTACATATACAATTCTTCTAATATCAAGAGGTAAAATTTTTGAATTTTTCATTAATAACATGGTTTTTAACATAAAAGATAAAAGAATCCCCTAATTATTAAATTAATTGAGAGTATATCTTATCTTATATATCTTAATTAAATACAAAGTATAAATAAATTTTATAATTCTAATTCATAATTCGACAATATTTATGATAAATAATTTCACTATAAATACATATTTATAATATCATTATTTTTCTCGTATTTATATTTATTTTACAATATTAATCTCTCTTATTGATTTAAAATATCAATTTCTCATATTTGACATAAAATGGTTTTTTTAGATTTTTTTTATTAGTTTTGGTTAAATTTTCTTATTTGATTGATTATAAATAATAATTATCAGTAAATTAAAATATGAATATTGTTTATTTAGTTAATTTTAATTATCATTAAATTTATAAAATTTTTATTTGATTTTTAATTAAACTATTTTTATTTTATTAAATAATTAATATTTAATAACATATAATCATACATTCGAAATTTATAATAATCACATATAATGCATACTAGTAAATAACTAGTATATTAAAAAAAATATAAATATAAAGAAAAATTCAACTAAAATTGGATTTCTAACCAATTAAAATTCTAAAATATCAACTTGAAATAAAATAAAAGAGATGTTAATGGCTATGGTATAAATTTTAAGAAATAAAAAATTAAATTATAATATAATATAATAAATTTAAGTATTAATTTGATATTTTAATTTTTTAATTAATTATTTTTTATAATTATAATTTAAAATAAAATTAAAATTAAAATTTTAAATTGATATAGTAATAATATAAATATAAATATAAAATAAAATATAATATAATTACAAAAATATGTAAACTATAGGTAAATTTACTACATGCAGATAGGTTAAAATTAGGAATCACAATGGGTGGGTTTGAAGCGGATTTCACTATTTCTAATTTCATTTTTATATATTAAAATTTTATTTAATTTTCATCCTATTTTTTAATGGGTTAAAATTTTGATACCCATTTTTATTTTCATGGGTATTGAAGTTTTCAAAAAATTCATGGAACACGATTTTTTCATATAAAAAATTAATATTATATCTTATATTTTATTCATTCATTATTCTTTTGAGTTGTATTTAATATAAAAAAAAAATTTAAAGATTTTCAATAATAAAAAAATAAATATCTAATTAAATAAAATATAATTTTTGATAAATTTATTAGATTTTTTATAATAATTAAAAATTTTAATTTTTATACAAACTTATTAATCGACATGTTAAAATTTAAATAAAAAATAAACATTAATTATAATATATAAATTATAACAATTGCTAAAATTATTTAAAAAATATTATTATAAAATTAATAATTAACCACTAAACGATCGAATGGATATCTATATTTCAATATATAGTAATAAAAATATAAATTTTATATCATTTTATTATAAATTATTATTATTATTATTATTAACTTAATTATTTAATAAAATATTTAATAATTATATATTTAAAATTAATAATTAATAATTATATTTTTTATAAATTCAATTATATTATAAAAAATAATTATTTTTTTATATATAATAAATTTGAGATGACTTAGCGTGACATAAAATTTTTATCCTCATCTCATATTTACTTAAAAAAAAAAAAAAAAATCTTTCTACGTCCCATTTCCCATCAAAACGGAAATTTCCGCTTTGACCAAATGGAATAGGGCAAATTTCTACTGTATCGAGGCATTTTGCCATCCCAGTTAAAATTGCTTCATACCTCTAATAAAAAAAAAACCTTATAATGTTAACCCTCTTCAAAACCCTAAACCCGAACGCCGCCCAGAAGAAGCATAAGTCAACCCCCTATCTCACTATCTTATGATTATTACCGATTTCTAATTCTCCCCAATGACATCAACACGATGCTTCTCAATTTTGAATAGAACCCAAAGCCTCACAGCAGATGTAATTTTGACAAGAGGATGCCATAGCAATTCAAGAACCGTAAGAAACAACCTCTATTCAAGAATCAGTCCCCTTGGAGACCCAGATATCAATTTGGCTCCCATACTTGATAAATGGGTTGAAGAGGACAGGAAAATCAAACCCTTTGAACTTCAAAAAATTGTCAGAGACCTCCGTGCCCGCAGACGCTATGCACAAGCTCTTGAGGTAACCAAGTTCATGAACTAAAAGCTTCTGTTTGGTTTCTGGGAATATGTAGGGAAAGTAAGGGAAACATTGGCGATTTGGTGTTGTGTTTGTATTTGCTCCGTTTGTATTTTTTTTTTCTTTTTTCATTTTGCATCTTTGGGTTTTGGGCAAATGTAACATGGAGTGATGCTTAATCTGTGGGTTTGTAAGGATTAGCGAAATCGATTCAAATTGAGCAAATAATTAATTTATTCAAGGTAAATAAACACTTAAATAAGAAAAAATAACAAAGGTATGCTGGTTGTGATATGAATCAAGTGCAATGTGCTTAGTTCTAGTTGATGTTTTAGTTTACTTAGTTTATGTTACGGAGATGAGTAATTGAGGTTAATAAACTCGCTGTTGAAGTCACAATCAAGCCTGTAGGTTGATGAAGAAAGAAAAAAATCCATTTCTTTCAGAAGTTTTGTAATGTAATTTTCAGTTCTCTTGTATCATCTCCTAGTTTGCTGAACCTGAATCTCTTTTGAATCTAAATGGTATATGGGAAAAGAAAATAGAAGATACCCAAAATCAATTAGCGTTATAATATATTAAATATAATAAGGTAGTAAAAGTAATAGGAATTCAACAAATCATAGGCCTTGTTTGCTTTGTGAGAAAGGAATGAACAGTGATAATCCCACTGAAGTAGGGTCATGGAAAGAGATGTGTTTCTTTACCATTTTTACTTGAAGCAGCCACTCTTACCTTGACTTTATACCTGGAAGTTGAGGGTTGTGTTGTGTATAAAGCGATTATTTTCACAGCTTTCCGTTTCTTCCTTTACAGCTAAAGGAAAATAAGGCTCAAGTAACACATGTATAGACTAGTTTTTCTTGGTTTTGATGTATCCTAGACGTTAGTGCAGTTAGTGGAAAAAATAAAATCAAAAGCTGTGAGTCTGTTTGCATGCATGTTTTATTATACGATATGACAGACCTGTCCTGTGCTTTGGCTCCTATTTCGTTGTTCTTTTAAGGTTTTGTGTGTCATTTGTCTGATTACAGAATGCCTCTTCTGAACTCTGCCAAATTCTGCCCTTTTCATCAATATTCAGAAACACAAGGAAATGAAAAAATCGACCCTGGTTACCTGTAGTGTACAAAAAGCATCAAATTCATTCTGAAATTCACTTTTTTTTTTTGTTCCGTTACCATATGTTTGATTATTCTTTTCATTTAAAGACAACGGATGTTAGCACACCATATAAAGTCTGAATCTAGTATTGTTCTTTTAAGGTTCCACATTTCTTGATATTTTGATATTGAATTATTGATGGTTCAGGTTTCTGAGTGGACAAGTGGCAAGGGGCTCAGCACATTCTCCCTAGCTGACCGTGCTGTGCAGTTGGATCTGATTGGTAGAGTTCGTGGGGTGGAATCTGCAGAGAGCTACTTCCAAAATTTGGATGACCAAGAAAAAGTGGACAAAACCTATGGTGCTCTTCTAAATTGTTATGTCAGAGAAGGTCTTGTTGACAAGTCCCTTCACCATATGCAAAAGATGAAGGAGTTGGGTTTTGCATCCACTCCTCTCAACTACAATGACCTCATGTGTCTCTATACAAACACTGGCCAACTTGAAAAAGTTATTGATGTGCTTTCAGAGATGAATGAGAATGGTATCTCCCCTGACATGTTCAGCTATAGAATTTGCATGAACTCGTATGCTGCAAGATCCGATCTTGCTGGTGTGGAGAAACTTTTGGGAGAAATGGAGAACCAACCTCACATTTCCGTAGATTGGATGACTGATTCCACAGTAGCCAGTATCTACATAAAAGCAGGTTTAAAAGAGAAGGCACTTGTATATTTGAAGAAATGTGAAGAGAAAGTGAATAAAAATGCTCTAGGCTATAATCATTTGATTTCACATTATGCAAGTCTGGGCAATAAAAGTGAGATGATGAGGTTATGGAACCTTGCAAAAGCTAAGTGTAAGAAGCAAGTTAACAGAGATTATATAACCATTTTAGGTTCTCTAGTCAAGCTTGGGGAGCTTGAAGAAGCTGAGAAATTACTGCAAGAGTGGGAGTCATCTTGCCAAAATTATGATTTCCGAGTTCCAAATGTTCTCCTTATTGGGTATTGTCAAAAGGGATTAATTGAGAAGGCTGAAGCAATGCTTCAAGATATAGTGAAAAAAAGGAAGAAAGCAACCCCAAATAGTTGGTCTATTATTGCAGCTGGATATGTGGAAAAGCAAACTATGGTAAAAGCTTTTCAATGCATGAAGAAAGCTCTGAATTTTAAAGCAGAAAATAAGGGGTGGAGGCCCAAACCTAATTTAATTTCTAGCATATTGAGTTGGCTTGGTGATAATGGAGATGTTGAAGATGTAGAAGCATTTGTAAGTTCATTGGAGGATAAGGTCCCAAAAAGTAGGGAAATATATCATACTCTAATCAAGGCCTATATCAGAAGTGGGAAACAGGTGGATGGGCTTTTGGAGACCATGAAGGCAGATAAAATAGATGTAGATGAGGAAATAAAGACAATTCTTAGCTCAGGACAGCAAGAATGTTGATTGGCTTTTTAGTGGGTTCTTTAACTTATTTCTAGCAAATTAACCTGAAGCTCATTATCTTGTGAATTTTGGCGTTGGACATGCTACCAATGTGCGTATCTGCAGCGTCAACCATGCAGTCCAGTGTTCTTTCATATATGATCTTTGAAAATCAATTTTTCAGCTTTCAAATTTCTTCTGTAGAACTTTTAGCTAATTTATTCTTTGGTTTTCTTATTGGATAGTAAGGCGCCGAAGGACAGGGCCTATCAATTTGTAACTGTTAGGTAACAAGAACTTACCAACCTCGCGCACACAAACGGCTTCTAACCTGCCTTGAACTTGTATTTCACTTGGATTTGAGAACACATTTCTCTGCTAGAAGCAGAGATTGCCTTGCGCACGCATTTAACAATGTTAACACTGTCGATCACCTAGAGTGATTGAATTGAAAGATTTTGCTGCACCTGCTGGGTTTGTTGCAATGCCTTTTGCTTGGCTTTCTCTTTTACATGAATTCACACACGCACGCCTTAACAATCATATGAAATTCTTGTTGAATTGGGTTATGTTTCTTTCTAGATATTGTTCTTATAGAAAGAAGGTTTCCATACTGTCAAAATTGGGTCCAAACATGTAATTCCTTTAGCCAAGACATCAATTTTCTTCTCTTATATAGACTCCATTATTTCCTTTTCTTCAGTTTGCAAAACTTGACCTGATGGATCGATTTGAGATTGATTACGCGCAAGAAGCTGTGATTTGTTAACAAGAAGGCTTGATTTAATATAAGATTCATGGAGTTTCTCTCTCTTTCGAAAAGAAAAATAATCTTCCTTTTCTTTGCAAAATTTGTTGTGCATCCAGTGCTTTTTGCCACACACACACACACATATTCCATATTGTTATCGCCAATTCACTCTACACCAAGCAGAGTACTGTAATACACTTTGCAGTCTTTTGTATGTACAGTTTTTGAATTATCCATACTTTATAATGCAATTGACTAAAAGAAACCTCTATATCCTTATACTAATTGGATTATATTTTTTCTATTAACGACGAGTAGATGTCATGATTTCAATCTCATTGATAAAACTGATACTAAAAAAACCATTGTTATTTGAGTTTTATATGTTTTATGGATTTTTTTTATTATAAATAACAACTTAAAGCAAATTAATTTATTTTATTAACAGTTTTATTAATTTTTGATTTGTTACTTTGTTCTTTACATTAATTTCTTTTTTTTAATAATTATTTTATTATTTTATATTTTATATTTTATTTTTTGCATTTAATTTCTTTATTTTTTGCAAAAAGTCATATAACATAAACAGCTAAGTTCATTGAAAAATTAAAAATTAGAGAAGATGAAAGTGTTTTTCTTTCATTCATTTCTTTTATATTGCAATAAATGGACACAAAATTATAACAAAATATCCATGAAAGGAATATTAAAACAAGTATCAATGAAATTAATACAAGTATAATTAATAATTTTTTTATAATAATATTTATATATTAATTAGATATATGAAATATGTACAAATGATATAAATAAAAAATTATTTTCCTCAATATCAGTATAACGAAACTAATTACGCATTTAAGAGATATTTGGATAGAAATTCTATTTTAAAAATATAGTTTTGAAAACGCCGTTTTAAAAAAAAAAATATCATTTCTAACTTAAATTTTTTCAGTTTTTAAGTTTCAAAATGTCGTTTTGTTAATTGCAGCAGTAGCTAAAAAGGTTATAATTGTTGTCATTTTTACTACTGGTGAAAATGTTTCAAAATAGTCAATGTTTGATTGTAGTGTGTAACCTTTGGTCACCAATCTTGCTTTGTTCCTTTCTATAGTACTATCAGCTTTGTGTTTGATTTTGTAAATCTATTTGCAACCTATAAGCTAATTTTGAGCAGGTAAATCAACAATATCCCATGTTTGATTAATCTCCAAGGTATTTAGTTCTACTTTCATTGCTTGTTGTTAATATTCATGCTTAATAGCATCATTATAACTTTTAGGTTCAGTAGGGGTGAGAAGAGAAACAGAAAAAATGGAATGTAAAGGTGACAGATTTGAATAAGAAAGCATAGAAGATAAAGTGTGGGGAGTAAAACTTATTGTAGAGGTCAACTTGGTTGGCTTTGTTAAAGAATGCCCCAATATCAATTGACAGTGGCAATATTAAAGATAAGATGGAGGTTATTTTACTCTTGTGGACTTCCTTGTAGGTAATGAAGTTTTAGGGATATCTGTTGTAGGTATATGAAATTGAGTTGGCAAGGGAGGGATATCAGTTGAAGTTGGTAAAGAAGAAATATTTGAAACAGAGGAATATTATCAAGAGTAGTTTCAACTATGGCTTGAGCTTCAATCATAGGATTGCTTGGAAAACATAGTAGAACTAATATTAAAGATGAATGATGTGATGGATTTTGAAAAGGGAATATATATTCATATAATATAATATCTCTAGAAAGGAAAATTTTTTTGTTATATAAGTCATACAGTCTGAATCCTTTTATTTTAATGAGAAACCAAGAAAAATACATTTTGATGCTCTTGCATCAAACTTATTTTTGAACGGATTGTTAATTGAAGTATAATAGAGACAACCAAATACTTTTAAATTGGAATAAGTTGGATTGGATTGAAAAAGTAATTGATATGGTGTTTGGTTGTTAAGAACAAGAGAATAAATTTTGTTAATGAGATACACAACATAAAGAATACATTCACTCCAAAATTTGAGTGGAAGATGGGCTAGAAACTTTAAAGCTTTAGCAACATTAAGTATGTGTGATGTTTTCTTTCAACAATATTATTTTGCTGAGGAGTATAAACACAAGAAGTTTGGTGAATAATGTCATTTGAAATTAGAAATTAGGCACATTGAATTCCTATCTATTATCATATATGATACACTTAATTTTCTTTGAGAACTGAATGATTATAAAAGTATAAAAAATTTGTAATAAAGTTTTTGCTTTTGACTTTTATTTCATAAAATAAATTCAAGTACTTTGACTAAAATCATCAGATATCAATGTGAATTAAATAAAAATTAGCATTTGATAATGACATGCTAGAAGGGAAAGACAATCATTTATGTTTAGCAAAAAGACACTTATCACAAGGTGATAAATGTTCAACAAAGATAGTAGAATCAATATTGTATAAGGTTTTTAATTTTGTCTCTGAAACATGGACTAATTTGTAATGCCAAATAGAAAAGTCTAAGTCTGAGATACTATTATTTTGACAAACTGAAGAAAAAAACTGAACTACATGTGTTTTCTAAGGTTGGAAGCAAATGATACAAATGTTTCTTCTTCTTTACCAAGCCAATCATCTTCAAACAATGGTCTTGTATGACACAAGTGTCAGATTTAAAGAATAGAGAATAATCAGATATATCTTTCAATTGAGATATAGATATGAGATAAAAGGAAAATTGAGGTACAAAAAAGACATTGAACAATATCAATGAAGAGGACAGATGAACATCACCAATATATGTTATTGTTATTAACTGCTTTTTTGGAAGTTTGACAAAAATACCAGAAATTGGCTTAAGATAATGCAAAAGGTCAAAAGACTGAACAATATAGTCAATAGCTCTTGCATCAACAATCTATAGACGACTTCTAACCAATGATATAGGAAAACAGAGGCTACCACCTACCATGCTAGATTTGTCTCCTGAAATGAAGGCATTAATTTGATGAATGGATGATGATTGTGTAGAAGTTGATGCTTTAGAAAAATTAGATGTAGAAATTGAAGTCCGTTGCATTAAAGTCATCAATTGATCATATTGATCCTTGGTAAGAGACTCAACAACATAGTCAGACCTCTATTCTTTATTATGAGATTATGAAGCTCCAGAAGATTGAAAATTAACCAATTGTTCACCATTATCCTCGAGAGAGGAAATCTCCAGTTGATTAGCAGCATTGATAGGTTGTGTTCTATTCTTAAACTTCCATCCAAGTAGATAGCCATGCTTCTTGAAACACTTATCAGATGGATAGCCATGCTTCTTGAAACACTTATCAATAGAATGCCCTTCCCACTACAAAAAGTACAAACTGGTTTCTTATTAAGCATATATCCACTATTATATCTTCTTTGATTTTTATTAGGATTGTTTTTAGAGACAAAGAAAGCAGTAGGACTAGTATCAACTAATTGAAAACTTGAACATGAGTTAATTTGATGTTCTTATTGCATTGTACGAACAAAATCTTTATTTATAGTTGGAAGAGTCTCAATCAATATAATTTGTAATTTTACTATTGAGAAGGTATCATTTAGGCCTTTGAGAAATCTAATAACACAATCATTTTGTTGTTAATTTCTCATAGTTATTAGAGCATTACACCTATATTATGGTGTATATGTGCAGTTGAAAATAGGTTTCAAATTCATCATTTCATCCCATATATTTTCAACTCAGTGAAATAATCAGTAACAGAGAGATTATCTTGCTTGAAATTTTACAATTCCTCTTAGAGTTCTAAAAGACTAAAGGAATCGCTTTGAGAAAAACCATCATTTATATCATTCCAAACAAAATTACATTATCTATCTTTATTATACTATGAGCAATAGAGGAAGAAACTGAGTAAATTATCCATGATAAAATCATTATATTATATTGATCGTTCCCAGGAAGCATAAAGAGGTTCTATGCTATTAGGAGTTTGTATACAGCCATCAATGAACTTCAATTTATTCTTAGAGAGAGGCGCCATTTTCATAGCATGAGACCATGATTAAAAAATTAGAACCTGTTAATACAGGAGTAACAAAAACGAGGCTAAGACTGTTGACATGAAGATAATATAGACTAGAAGGAAGTTCTTCTAGTCTCTATGTAGTATTAACCATGGAAAAGAAATTCAAGGAAAAAATTGTTGGGTATATTAAATAACCCTAATATATGTTCTAATATAAGTCCTAATAGATAATGGACTTTTGTAGTGGGCCTAATGGGTAAGAGCACATTAACTGGTTTAATCCTAGTGTAAACCTATATGTATGCTAGCTTGGGGCAACATGCTAGGTATTCCAAATTAGATACCTAGGGTGTAATGTTTCAAGCAATCACATATTACTTGACCTAAAACCCTGACAATCTTGAAGCATTAGGTTCTCTAATTTTTGGAATCAAGGTTTCTTGTTGAATAATTTTCAAGGTTTCTCATTCTTGATTCAAGTTCTAGTTTGATTAATAACATAATCAAATTTGTTGTTCTTGATTCTCTAGTTTAATTTTTTTTTAAAAAAAAAAAAAGGAAACAAAATACAGAATCGGTGGCCGCAAGCAAACAAGATCACAAGACTGAGATCGGATCCCAGCAGAAGATTTGAAATTAGTTCGATTCGATCACTGGTTTGATTCATTAGTTCAGTTCAAATCATTAATTTGATTCAATTACTAGTTCGATTCAATTAGTTCGATTCAGGTGCACTTATTCTAACTTTGCTTCTATATAATTTTTGCTATTTAATTGTCTATTTAAATATATAAAAGAATGGATAAACGTATTCCGATTGAGATGGTCAAATTGAAAACTTTTAGTGGATCTGAATTTAATTCTTGGAAGCAAAAGACTTAATTTGGACTGAAATATAAAAATATATTCTACACTATTTTGAGTACCTTTGCTGATATAATGGAGGACGTTGATGAATCTCAATGGAACAAGGACGATGATTTCTGTAAATACTATTTATTGAATTATTTTTTTGATTAGTTGGCAGAAGTTTTTAGCAAATATAACACTGCTAAAGAAATTTGGGATAATTTAGATGCTCAATTTAAAAAGGAGGAGAAATTGTCTAAAACTCACCTAGTTAACAAATTCATGGATTTCAAATTTAAAGAAAACATGGAAATCACTCCTCAAGTAACTGATATAGAAATTTTAGATCTAAATTAAATAATGAAAAGATCATCATCCATGATGCCTTTTTAGTTGGGGCAATAATTTACAAACTACCTTCTGCATGTCACACTTTTAAAACTGAAATGTATAGAAAAAAGGTGCAAGTGGGAATGGATAATCTCAAACGATTCATCAGAATCGAAGATGAGAACAGAGCTAGAAATAACTTAGAAATTGTCAGACAACAACAGTCGGCTGCTAACACAATCACACATTCCAAGAAATTTTCTAGGAGATCCAAGTCGACCAAAAATGAACCCCCTAGGTTGGAGGCCAAAAAGACCATTTCTAAGAAGAAAATGGACAAGTGCCACAACTGTGAGAAATAGGTTCATTTCATTGCAGAATGTAACTACTCTAAAAACTAAATCTAACACACCAAATAAAGAAACAAATATGATAATACAGAATACCGAGCCTCAGAATTTTATTGCTATGATTGAAAAAAGTGAAAAGGCCAATACTTCTTCAGAATGGTGGTTAGATACAGGAGCCACATGTCATGTTTGTAAGAACAAAATGCAACTTGATGATGCTACTGAAGTCAACGAGACTATCATTGTGGCTGGTGGAAACAAAGAAGTAGTGACTCACACTAGTACAACAAATATAGCACTCTATTCAGGTAAAATTCTAATTCTAAAAAATGTTAAAGTAGTTCCGTCTATTTTAAGAATTTAATTTATATCAGTCTTTTAGATATTGCTGGCATGAACACTTTAACTTCTAATAATAGAGTAATTTTGTCTGTTAACTCTTGCTATTTTGGATGTGCTTATTTGGTAGGTAGTATGTATAGACTGAGTTTAGTAAATGAAACAGTTAGTCATGTTAGTTCAAATTTAATTGATCCAAAAATATTGCATAATCGATTAGGACATGTGAACTATAAGAAAATAGCTAAATTAGCTAAAACTCATAATATACCATTAGATACTTCGATCAAATTTAACATATGTGAAGTGTGTGCTCAAACTAAAATTACTAGAAAACCTTATCAGTCGGTTTCTAAGAGTACACAAACTCTTGAACTAATACATTCTGACTTACGTGATTTTAAAAGCTTCACAACTAGAGGAGGTCGAAAGTATTTGGTAACATTTATAGACGATTTTTCTAGATTTTGTCATATTTATCTATTAAAATCTAAAGATGAAGTATTTGATAAATTTAAAATTTTCAAGAATCGTGTTGAAAATCAATTAAACTTGAAAATTAAAAGACTTAGGAGTGATAGAGGAAGAGAATACAAATTGACAGATTTCAAGAAATTTTGTAACTCTCATGGCATAATACTTGAAACTACTGCTTCTTACTCACCTCAATCTAATGACATAGCCGAACGTAAGAACATGACGTTAACTGAAATGTTAAACTCTAAGTTATTGACAACTAGCATGCCTTCTTGTTATTGGGGAGAAGCAGTTTTGACTGCATGTCACATCCTGAATAGAATGCCACATTCTAAGACAAATTCAATACCTTATGAATTATAGCATAAACATCCTTGTAGATATGATACTGTAAAGACTTGGGACTGTATCGCTTATGTTAGGATACCAGACCCTAGAAGACCAAAGGTAGGACCTAGGACCAACACATGTGTATACCTAGGTAGTGCAGAGGATAGTGCAGCTGATCAGTTCTTGGATCTATCTACCAATGTGGTTATAGAATCTAGGGATGCAGTATTCTTTGAGGATAAATTTCTAAAAGATCAAGGATTAACTTTACCTGATACTGTAGAAATTAACTCAGAACCTTTAATAGAAATTGCACCTAATTCCTCTGACACTCCTCAAATTAATGAATCACTACTTTTAAGAGTATCTATAAGAGAGAGAGTTCCCAAAACGTTTGGTGAGGATTTTGTCACTTACCATTTAGAGAATAATTCATCTACTTATAAAGAAGCGATGAGATCTAGGAACTCCTTGTTATGGGCAGAAGCCATTGATGATGAAATAAGTTCTTTGTTACAAAATCAAACTTGGCAACTAGTCGATTTGCCAAAAAGGGCTAAGACTATAGGTTGTAAGTGGATTTTGAAGAAGAAACTAAATCTTGATGGATCAATAGCACGGTATAAAGCACATTTAGTAGCTAAAGGGTATACTCAAGTCTATGGCATAAATTATTTTGATGTATACTCACCGGTCTGTCATTTGACTACGATTAAAATTCTTCTTGCATTGGCATCTATTGAACACTATGTAGTGCATCAAATAGATATAAAAACAGTTTTCCTAAATGGAGATCTAACAGAGGAAATCTATATGAACCAACCCGAAGGGTTTGTCATGAAAGGTTTAGCGAACAAAGTTGATAAATTAAACAAATCTTTGTATGGTCTAAAACAAGCGCCTAAATTGTGGCATCAAAAATTCGACAAAGTTGTAAAGAGCTTAGGATTTAAATCTAGTTATTCTGATAAATGCCTTTACTTCCGTTATGTGTCGAATAAGGTTGCAATTATTTGCTTGTATGTGGATGACATGTTGATACTTGGTACAGATCTTTCTACTGTAAATGAAGTAAAAGACGAATTAACTAAAACCTTTAACATGTCAGATCTTGGTGTAGTAGACACCATTCTTGGAATGAAAGTAAGTTTTGGAGGGCAAGGTATCACCCTTAGCCAAACTCATTATATTGAGAAACTACTTTCTAAATGGGGATACA